>JACXGJ010011115.1:0-20469 GCA_016801105.1 Esox niger | reverse complement strand
GTGTGTGTGTGTGTGTGTGTGTGTGTGTGTGAGAGAGAGAGAGGTCACCTGCTAGCCATTACAGACAGTACAGCTGCCCACTAATCTATAACCCATGAGTTCATCGGACCAGAAATACAGTCGATAACTGTAACTGTATGAATTGTATCTTGACCCAGTCTACTGCAGTTTGCCAACTGGTCAAGGCAATCCTCGTCTCTAAGCACCTTCTTGACTTGAGCACTAACCTACGCTAAACATCCCTTGACATTGAAATACTGTTAAAATATGGTCAGTACACCTTGGCTTTAAAATTAACACCAACAAGTAAACCAGACTGGACCCAGTCTGCACCAATCATAAAAGGATGTTTCAAAACTTTGGAATGCAGAGGACTAGTGTAAATACATACAATACAGTACAATCTACAGAATGAGACTATAGTTCAGTACAATACCATAGAGTAGAGCCCTCTATAGTGGAATATAATACATGTAAGCATTACGAATGTTGGGGGTTGTGCTATATCGCCAATATACCAAAACACGGCAAAGAGCTGTTCTATGGCACGACGCATTGCCTGGACGCAGCGTTTAGCCATGGTAGCTATATAGGCATTATACTGTCCTACAAATCTGCTGTATAAAGCTGCTGTTTTTGTGAGTGGCATAGTCATGTAGAAGTTGATAGATGACAGCGCCAACAGTTTTTTACAAAACAACGCGCATCTCTCTCAGCCTACTGCCATTCTAGCACTGCAGCTGTAATGAATATGCCAGGAGTAGCAAATTTATAGGCCTGCATTCTTTTTATATTAACAGCTCATTGTTTCTATTTTAACATTAGAACTATTTTTCATTCTCTGGTTATAAGAACAATGACCTTAGTGTTTTCATGAAATAATGCTATATGATTGGATTTAAATGTATGCATAAAATACAATATGACCAATTTTGTTGTATTTTGTTGTTTTGAAATATCAAAAGTTCTGAGAAAAAATATATTGGTGAGCCTAGCAAAGATCTCATGCATGTACAGTATTTGAAAAATGTAGTAAACTATACAAACATTACTCAGTATTTTCATATCTGGTTAATGTAAAACAATTTATGCACTTTTTAATCATGTTTACAACAAATTTGAGCTGTAGCTCTGGCCTAGAATTTTGACTATGAAAGTATTTCTTAATAATGAAAGACAACTGGTATTGCGGATATCATGTATCCTCTAATAGTCACTGTGGAACACTGTTCATTTTATATTTGGTAAATGGTAAGTGTGCAGGCAGAGAGCAGCAGACAGAAAGTTCTCTTAATGATCTCCATTGCCATTTGTCAATATCTGTATGCTGTCTGTCTTTATTGCCCTGCAGTATCTCTCGCGATAAGAGTTGACTTTGCTGCAATTATGTTATTGATTAGGCCAATGTATACCAGTGCAGGGATGACCCACAGTTAGAAACCTAAGCAAACATCAACTGACTGACTTCATGAAGCAGCTCGACACATTAATATTGACACACACAATACTGCATAAACGCACACACAGAGAATGTGTACACACACGTGCTGTACTTTTTCCAACACAGACATGCTAATTGCTTTATGGTGGCCTCATATAGTTTTACTGCGTGGCAGATCCTCAGATTCTGGATAAAACAGACCTTCTAAACAGCAGATCCCCAGGCTACAGCAGATCTCCAGGCTACAGCAGATCCCCAGGCTACAGCAGATCCCCTGGCTACAGCAGATCCACAGGCTACAGCAGATCCCCTGGCTACAGCAGATCCCCTGGCTACAGCAGATCCCCTGGCTAAAGCAGATCACTACACTACAGACGACTGTCTGGTTCTGTCCCAAATGGCACCATATTACCAATCTGGTACACTTTATTTGACTAGGCCTCAAAGAGAATGGTTCAAAGTAGTATACTATAGGGAATATGATACCATCTGGGAAACAGATAAAGGCCCTGTTTTCCTGTGATATTCATCTAAGCAGTAATGCAATGTAACAGTATACAACTGAACACTTGCTACTTATAGATAACAGTGGGAATCACTAATGAGGCTTTAAACCAGAGTGGATGTAAATGCAGGGGTGATATTTAAGTTGCAGATTCACTTGACTAACATGGGTTCTATATATGGGTAAATACTATAACTGTTCTTCCATTAATGGTATGCATCAACATGCATGTAAACACATGCAACAAGGTTAATTGTTTCTACTTGCCATACGCCATATGATTTTTTGGTTTGTCTAAGTCAGATGCCAAATGGGTAACTGTATTGGCTACACTTGCAGACATGCAGAGATTGCCAATGCTAATCCTCTTCCAACCATTCGTTCCAACACAAAGGGTAAGTCGTAAACTCTGAAATAGTGCGTTGGTTTTACATGTTTACAATGTGCAGGACTTTACTCAATCAAATTTTTATTTACATGATTTATGTGTATGATCCATGATGCTTCCCAAGAATGGTATGATAGGTTTGTGAAAAAGGTTAGCAAGTAACTATAATGGTCACAATAGCCCACTGCCAATTCACAGGTAATTCCATGCGATGGCATATTCACAGAAATACAGCCATCAAAATAATATTAGCAGTGTTTCCTGGGTCCTGTCCCACAGATGGGCAAGAGAGAATTAATCAAAATCAATATGTAATTGTTTTCTAAAAAAAGTTTGTTATTTATCACCAATGATACTTATAATACTTACTGAGATAACAGATTTGTCTGTTGCGATAATATTTGAAGCTTTTTTCTGTCAATACTATTACTATTAATTCCAATAATATTAGGAAATCAATACATTTTGAAAATACCCATTTAATTTAGTGCAATTTCAGGAACCTGAAAAAAGTTAAGAACCACTGTATTATATTGTTGTTCTGCACATCTAATGGGTTTCCTGGTGTATAATGTCAGAATAAACCACAGATCCACTGTCCTAACAGGTCTTAACAGTACATGTTTTCAGAGGCAAGGGGGAAAAATGAAGGAATAAACTAAGGTGGGCCAAAAATGAAAACATTTACAGACAATGAAAAGGGGTAGATAACAAGACTCTCATCACTGATTTGATGCAAAGTCTGTTATTCAGGCTGAACGTGAAATGAAAGTTTAGTAGCTAGCTGTTTAGCTACTGTTTAAAAGAGGCAAATAGAAGTGATATAATGAGATACAAATATGTGTTTTTCTAACTGTTTAATCCTTTGAACATACTTTTAAAAAATTGCAGTGTTTCTGGCAACGAGTTGCATATTTTGCCAACTTTAATGTTGCGAAAATTTGACAACATATCTAAGAATATCGCAGAGTTTTGCTTATTTAGCTCTGGCTGGAGATGGTCATGCATGGCTGATGTGCACAAGGTGAGAGTTGATCGTGTTCCCAAATGAAAGTTTATGTATTTACAAAAGAAATGTAGGGACTGGTTTTTATTTGAGTGTTGATATTTGGCTTGTGATCCAAATTTAATCTTGAAATAATTGGACGAATAGACAGCAAGCTGGTGAAGGTTTAGATCTTCTCTGGATATTATCCAATCAAATTCCGCGTGTTCATGTTTAACAGCCAACCCGGTAAGCCGCTGCCACAGTGAGGTCATTCCATTGTCTACCAAATGCACAGCTGACCTCTCAGTGTTGTCAGTGGAATACGATCCATTCGATCTTTCATTAGCACATCCGACCTCCTCACGATATCCTAAATGCAAACAGAATACCTCGATTTTAGGCCGACATCGGCAAGCCTTATAAATGGGGATGACTTCATAAGAAAGCCCCTGATCGTTGCAAACACGAATGGGTTCAATTAAGTGACTCGTTGAAATATTTACACACATTTTCCCTCTCATAGCAGCAAGAAAATGTCCTATTTCCCGTTTACACAATAAAAGTGAGTCCCTTATCAGCGACTGGTACCTGCCCTTTCCATTTTGAAGGAGTACTGCACTTCCGGGCCACCGTAATAAAAACCTAATATTATTTTTTTAAAACAATTACTGGTCTGTTTGCCTGTGTGAAAAAAAACTAACATATTTGGAATGAAATGGGCTAATATTTAGCTAGGACAGACATGGAGGTCGGATCATTCATACGCTGTGGGAGGTAACTCTGTCTGCAAAAACTAGAAATGACCACTTCAATCTTGAATTAATGTGACTGTAATACTCCAATTAACTTCAACCTTAAGGCATTGCAATCGAATGACTCCTTGAATACAGTACTGAGCCACTGAATAGAACAAGACACTGGCTCTACCAGGTGGCTGATGATGACGCGCCTCAGAAGAAAAAACTCAGAGCAGATCACTGTCCACGGAAAACTGAGAGTCACTGATTGAAAAGCACTTCTGGCCCGACTGTAGCGATGAGTCAGTCATTGTTTCTCCAGTCGACAGACCCAGCTCACTAAAGCCAAGCATCATTCACGCTAGAGTCAGAACCCGTTCACACTGCTGTGTTAACAGCCATCCACAGGACAAGGGTCAACTGCTGTTCACATTGTATTGAGAAGGAATCACACACCGGAGACATGACAGCAGGCACACACGCCATTTGCGACACGGCTCAGGAAAGGAGGGGAAGAGAACCGCAGGATACAGTATACCATGCCTCAGTATCCCAGTGAACAGGGAAATCTGAAACACAGACAGATTGATACTGACACAATGATACTGACAGCATACAGTATATCATGCCTCAGTATCCCAGTGAACAGGGAAATCTGAAACACAGACAGATTGATACTGACAGGATACTGTATACCATGCCTCAGTATCCCAGTGAACAGGGAAATCTGAAACACAGACAGATTGATACTGACACAATGATACTGACAGGATACAGTATACCATGCCTCAGTATCCCAGTGAACAGGGAAATCTGAAACACAGACAGATTGATACTGACACAATGAAAAAGGACAGACAGACAAACAGACAGACACACACAAACACACACCGGCCAGATATATTGAGACTGGACCAGACAGGTCGAGAAAGAATGTAAAACAAGGGAAAATGCTTTTCATGCGCTTCAGTTGTTGAAGAATGATCTTGGCTCATGACTTTGCCCTAGTTTAAGGGCTGTGATGTGAGTGACGGTCATGAGAGGGCATGTATCCTAATCACTGTCTGTCCACATTATGACAGAATGAGGCTGCCACCCATCCCCTGACATCCTGACACAGGCGTCCAACAAACCGATCAATGAGAACAAAGAAACCTCTGGCCACAGAGTGGGGAGGGGAATACTGAGCCCTTCCATTTCAACATAACCCCCAAAATGTATATTATGTTTTATTATTACAAATGCAAAACAGAAAAATTACAATTTGATGTCACACTCAGTACTATGTAGAAGTGCCTTTGATAGCGATCAAAGCTTCCAGTCATCTTGGTTATCCCTCTACCTGTTTGGCACACCTGGAGCAGCTTCTCCCGTTCTTCTTTCCTCTTAAACGCTGTCAGATTGGATTGTGAATGTCAGTGAACTGGGATCTTCTGGTCAACCCATATAAAGTATGTTCTGTTAGGGTCATATCTGGAATTTGGTTGGGTCTGTAAAGGACATAAACAGATTTGTCCAGAAGCCACTCCAACGTTGTCTTGGCTGTGTGTTTGGGGTCATTCAAAAGCAGAAAGATTAATCATTCCTACCAGTCTGATAAATGTGGCCTGGATTAGGCTTTCTTCAAGTATCTCTATGCATTTTGCCTCTGTTCATCCTTCCTTGAATCCTGACCAGTCTACCAGCCCATGCTGAATAGCATACTGTACCCACAACATGCTTGATCACCGTAGGGATGTAGACACATGTTGAGCGGTTCCTTGTCGTACCCAGGTGTAGCGCTTGGCATTCTAGACAAATATGGACCAAAGCATGTTTTTCATACTCTCAGGTCCCAATGATTTGCAACTGGGCAAGGGGCAGGACAGGCACATTCCAGTCTTCTTTGGGGGTGATGGTAACACTTTGGTAGTAGGCCAGGGCACATAAATATACAAATATACAAATATATATATATATATATACAGTGGGGAGAACAAGTATTTGATACACTGCTGATTTTGTAGGTTTTCCTACTTACAAAGCATGTAGAGGTCTGGAATTTTTTATCATAGGTACACTTCAACTGTGAGAGACACAGTTGAAGTGCATTGTATTGCATGACATAAGTATTTGATACATCAGAAAAGCAGAACTTAATATTTGGTACAGAAACTTTGGTTTGCAATTACAGAGATCATACATTTCCTGTAGTTCTTGACCAGGTTTGCACACACTGCAGCAGGGATTTGGGCCCACTCCTCCATACAGACCTTTTCCAGATCCTTCAGGTTTCGGGGCTGTCGCTGGGCAATACGGACGTTCAGCTCCCTCCAAAGATTTTCTATTGGGTTCAGGTCTGGAGACTGGCTAGACCACTCCAGGACCTTGAGATGCTTCTTACAGAGTTACTTCTTAGTTGCCCTGGATGTGTGTCTTGGGGTCGTTGTCATGCTGGAAGACCCAGCCACGACCGATCTTCAATGCTCTTACTGAGGGAAGGAGGTTGTTGGTCAAGATCTCACGATACATGGCCCCATCCATCCTCCCCTCAATACGGTGGAGTTGTCTTGTCCCCTTTAAAGAAAAGCATCCCCAAAGAATTATGTTTCCACCTCCATGCTTCACGGTTGGGATGGTGTTCTTGGGGTTGTACTCGTCCTTCTTCTTCCTCCAAACACGGCGAGTGGAGTTTAGACCAAAAAGCTCTATTTTTGTCTTATCAGACCACATGACCTCCCATTCCTGGACCATCCCTGGACCATCCAGATGGTCATTCGCAAACTTCAGACGGGCCTGGACATGCACTGGCTTGAGCAGGGGGACCTTGTGTGCGCTGCAGAATTTTAATCCATGATGCCGTAGTGTGTTACTAATGGTTTTCTTTAAGACTGTGGTCCCAGCTCTCTTCAGGTCATTGACCAGGTCCTGCCATGTAGTTCTGGTCTGATCCCTCACCTTCCTCATGATCATTGATGCCCCACGAGATGAGATCTTGCATGTAGCCCCAGACCGAGGGAGATTGACAGTCATCTTGAACATCTTCCATTTTCTAATAATTGGGCCAACAGTTGTTGCTTCCTCACCAAGCTGCTTGCCTATTGTCCTGTAGCCCATCCCAGTCTTGTGCAGGTCTACAATTTTATCCCTGATGTTCTTACACAGCTCTCTGGTCTTGGCCATTGTGGAGAGGTTGGAGTCTGTTTGATTGAGCGTGTGGACAGGTGTCTTTTATACAGGTAACAAGTTTAAACAGTTGCAGTTAATACAGGTAATGAGTGGAGAACAGGAGGGATTCTTAAAGAAAACTAACAGGTCTGTGAGAGCCAGAATTCTTACTGGTTGATAGGTGATCAAATACTTATGTCATGCAATAAAATGCAAAATAATTATTTAAAAATCATACAATGTGATTTTCTGGGTTAAAAAAAAATACAGACCTCTGCATGCTTTGTAAGTAGGAAAACCTGTATCAAATACTTGTTCTCCCCACTTTATGTATGTATGTATGTATGTATGTATGTATGTATATATACACAGTGCCTTGCATAAGTATTAAGATCCCTGACCAAATCATTGTCATTTTCTTTCATTTATTAATAATATTTTTGTTTAAGGAGGCTATAAAGAAGACACAACAAATAAGCCATTGTGGCAATTCTTTGCCCTTGTCAAATATACTGTATATACAGTATATACGTTAAAAAATTACTGTCCAAAAAGAGTCATGCAATAGTGGAGATATGTATCTACCGCCATAGTCTACTCAATTCGTTAGCACTCCACTGGCCCACAAAACATACAGAGCATAATTATGCAAAAAAGAATCAATAGCTTATTTTAATATTTCATGCTGTCAGTTTTTATCAAATCATGAGCTTATGTGCTGTAGAATTATTCCTTTCTGTCGGTAAGCCCGCAATCTGGCAGCATACACAGTAAAATCAGACAGCTTATTGTTATAAAATTGTAGGAAAGAATGTTTGGAATGAGTGAGTGCATCTGGAAAATGTATTTACTGTAATATCCTACTCATATTCTACATTCTGGCTCCAATCTTTCTTTTGGTCTACGCTATAAATTATTACATTTAGGACAAGAATTGATTTTATATATCAATACAGTTTTATGTCTCAGTATGTCAGTGTTAGAGTATCTTGTCATTTTGGTCATATAAAAACAATGTCTTTCTTTGTGTAAATAAAATGTCCTAAATACTCATATATTGGAAAACATATTTTGCCAAACATCTGTATTGTTTTCGATGGGATTTTTCAGACATTGCCCAGACTCACTTAAAAGGTGGAACAGGCAAATAACCTAGGCAATTTGATCAGGTTTAAAAAAAGATAGTAATAATTTTGAAGTGTAAGATATGTAAATAATCATGTATAGCAATATAATATGTATTATAAGTTAGTATCTATATTAGGGATGTCACGATATACTGGTATTGAATAACTGTGATATAAAAAAATATATAGTAATATTTGTATCATGTTAATAATACACATGATAATATCGTATTCACTAGGCAAAACTAAAGTTGTATTTTTCCAGAAACTCTTCTCGATTTTTCCATACCATATTCTTTTCACTAATAGACAAACGATGCATGTGCTTAAACAAGGAGACTGGACCTATGCACTGGCGCTGAAATCAACCTGTTAGCCCCACTAGAACCCCCAGAAGTGATCCGCAAAGACGTGCCGTTGTGGCCTATTCACATGGATAAAAGGACATTGTGTTTTTCTCAAAACTCCTCTCGGCTTTTCCATAGCTTATTTATGCACAAACGATGCAACTACAAGTCTGGACCAAGACACTTGTGTTTGAAATAACACCTTTTGATAGCCTATTCACTAGGCGAAAATTAAGTTGTATTTTTCCAGAAATTCCTCTCGGTTTTAGGCCTTGTGGATATTTTTATCAGTTCATCTGGTTGCCTTTTCACTATCCATTGTGTAATAACAAGTGCAATTGTTATTTTTTATGCTTTTTTATTTTTAGAGTAATTGTTAGAGTCTCTCCACCTCTATATGCTCTATTTTTGTGTAATTCATTTCCCAAAAATGAGAGAACACCCACAAAAAAAACAATTGGATGAAGAACGTGACAGCATTTCTTTCTTCAAATTTTCTATATATTCCGCGATAATATCTTTACCGTGAATTTTTTTGGCCACGATAATCGTGTAGTAAAACTATGATTTTGTGACAGCCCTAATTCATATAGTGATTTCTAATCTGTACAGTCAACATTTGGCCAATATTGCATCTCTAACCGTATATTACTATCAAATAATTACAAAATCCATAATACTTCTAAACTGATCTTTCACTGGTTTGTTGTGAATATATTCCTTGAATCCTGTCATATATCATCGCATTGCAACATAACTTATATTGTAACCAGATCATTTAAATTTAAATCTATATTGTTTAACAAATAGCTATTAATTGAGATAAAATGCTTGATATCTTATCACGCTTGATATCTTATGACTAACTGCTGGATTTGTATTAAATTTCTCAAACCACGGAGGTAATGCTGGCTACAAATATATTGAATTAAATATATTTACAGAAAATATATAAAAATATATATAAGATGATGCAAGGACAACAAACGACTGTCTAGGATGAAAAATGACAGATCATACCTGTATTATTTCCCACTGGGATATTTTCCTTAAACATTTAGTTCTGCTGTTGGTAACATTGTTATATTTATTGTGAAACAGGGTAGTGAAAGAATTTAGACATTTTCTAAACAACAACAACAACAAAAATCTGTATTTGACATTGAATTTGGTCACATCTTGTCAGTGTGTTTTATTATTTATACAGAGGGAGTACCATTGAAAAAATGACATCACCATTTGGTGCATCTATCATTTGTTTGGTGTTCAAGGTACAGAGGATAATATTTTGTTACGGTAACCAGCATGTTGTTAAGTTATAATATTCTTATAAAAGCTATTGGTATTCAATATAATACTTGCAGTTAGCATCAGAAATATCATATATACTGTAGGTAAAGCCAGCACAGCATGTCCCAACCCTCTCCTCTCCTCAGAGATGTTAATGGGATCTAAGTGGAGTCCTGATTAAAAGGACACTTCCCTCCCTGGAGACCAGGAGAACATATTCATCCTCTTTTTTCCTTTATCCTTCCTATTCTTCTCCCTCAGAGCGTGAGAAACCTTTAGTCAGGAACAGAGGTTGTGTGTGTGTACGTTTGTCTGTGTGTTTAAGAAGCAGGTTCGCGAATGAGTGAACGAACTAGCTAGCACACGGCTCATGCCGTGGCAGTTAATTAAATTAAAGCCCATTTAATGAAATAGGAAGTGAACGTAAAGCTTTAATCCTGACTCTGTACGTCACCATCAAAGGAAAGGAATGGGTAGGAACATGAGAGTCACGGAAGTGAGAAAGCACACAACCCCGCGGATATGAATTTCTGTGTGTTACGTTTTCTCTTCTTCACTCTCAACCACCCCTTAATTACATGCAACCTGTGTAAAAAAAGAGAATACAGGATTGTTTAGTTTTAAGGAGTAGTTGAAGAGTTTGAACTCCTAATAATATGTTTTCAAATTCAATAATTTCAGCAACCTAGTTCTTCATTTCACTACTTTTCTTGTCCAAATAGTCCAATGGTCCTGTTATCCGATTTTGGTTTTACCAAAGTCACTGCAGTATTCAACAATTGCTCAAAGACATGGGCTATGTACGTAAACCTTTGTTATATCTTACCATAGCCACCTGCTAACGTGTTGGCCTTGGAAGCTCAATAGAAGAGAGGACCAAGGTTATCATTAAGAAAAGAAAATTCCTTACCCATTTGCTTCCAGAGAAGCAGGAGAGTAAAGAAACCCAGGCGGCAGACATCAATCTTACATAACAATTTTGATTAGGACAGATGTATAATTTATTTAGATAACCAATGTAGATCCACATAACAAACCTTGACATAAGATAAGGTCAAGAGAGTCCTTAGTTCAAAGAAGAGAAAAGTCAATGTGTAGATGCATACACTCCAATCCTGAGATTCAACCTCATGGTTTAAGTTATCAGACGGCAAGAGAATGTGGGATACATGTATCTCTTTCGGTCAAGGAGAAGTGGAGGGAGCATGTGAAAGAGCGACAGATCAAGAAAGAGCGAAGGAGAGTGAAGGAGTGGGATATACGTCTTTCTTTTAGTCCACAGGGCCGAGCCGAGATCAAGAAAGTAAAAAGGGAATAAAGAGGAAGAAGGAATGCTCCTCTCATCCTCATTATGTAAACGAGTACATGACTATTCCTCTGGGTCCCCGGAGAGTTAATTACCAGTGGCTTCCCACACTAATTGACTGAAACTAAGAATTTGCCATTTCTTATTCTTCTTATGTCCCTCTTTCTCTCTTGCTGTTTTTCTCTCTCCCCTTTCTCGCCATCCCTAGATTTTCATGTGAACCTGTATGTTCCCATTTCCAAACATCTCTCTTTATGTCTTCCTATTTCTCTCTCTCTTTTCTTTTCTGTCTTGTCCTCTTTTCTTAGATGGTTTTCTTCATGCACGCGGAATTGCTGGCTTAAATGGTGAATTTGAGCATTTGCTCCAGCTGGCAAAGAAGTTCTTGTTTTTTGCTTTTTTGATACAAATGGCTAATTTGAGCTATTTGGCCTGATTAATCACTTTGGAGGAGGAAGAAAAAATGTGTCAGGGTTGTCCAACAAGTAGGTATAAAAAGAAAAGTAGAGCTTGGTGTTAAATGGAAAGGAACAAAAACACACACAACAGAATGAGAAGGGAGGACGGTTTGGAAAAACACAGGAAGAACACAGAAAGGCAAGACATTAGATTGACATGTTGAGAAAGAGAAGATAAAACATTAGGTGGCAGAAGAATGGAAAAATACGTTGATCATGTATAAAGCTCTTGAGAAAAGAAGGCCAGACAGACAGATGGACAAACAAAAAGAGAGACAGACAGAAGGACAGGGTATCTAGTATATTTAGAGAGGAGAATACTCTCTGACACGATTCCACCACTAATCCATTCGTCTTCAATAAGTTAAATGTAGACTCGAAATAAGAAGTTTATCGTAGACTGAAACTTTTAATAAATATTAACGGCAAGCCAAGAAAGTCTGTTAGATTCTACTTGTCATTCCTGTCACACATTCATTCACTCAATTATTACAGAATAAAAACCATCAGTCATCCAAACAGAAGATAAGAGACATTTATTAGACAAAACCATCCTCCCTCTTTTAAGACATTGTTTGATCAAGTTGAATGATGTTACAAAACCAAAGAGATTAGGCCAGCCTGTCTGCCTAACTTAACGCTTGTTTTAAAGGTCTTTCCAGGTGTCATGTTAATGGTGGCTCCATGCCACTAGCTAGCTCTATCTGCACACACTGCAGCTGGCCCTTTAAAGATAACAGAAATATTTAACACTTTTGCCCAGAAATACTATTTATTCACCGTAATGAGCTGATACTAAAGCAGAATAAAACACCACAGGACTGGAGAGACTGGCAGAATTGAGGAATTGACTGAGGAATGTAAAGATAAAAGGTAGAATAAAGAAAAGAAAAACAGTCTGAAAGAGAATGAACAGAGGTGAGCAACATCAAGGAGAAAAGCTTTTATGATTTTATAACAAAAAGCAATTATATTAGCGTCATCACCTTCCGTCCTGCTGAAACAACTGTCCCCCAAAACCACCCTACCTGTCTCACTCACTGTCCTGTTGTGTCCTGTGTTAGGTCCAGAAGGGGACATCACATCACCATTAATCCCTACCGTCTTGAATAGCCACATGGCCTGTTCAATAGCCAGGATTGGCCCACATTTCACCAAACACATTTCCAATTAACACCTAATCTCTGTAAATGTAAGTACCAAGATTTCTCGAAGGACATTGCAATAGACTGAACAGGAGTATTGCATGTCACAGTCGGCTTGGATACAAGGGTTGCAAGTGTTTATATCCAAGTGAGAAAATTGTCTAATCTGCAGTGGATTTCTTTTTTTTATGTTTATACTGGACATTTTGGTCATAATAACGACTTAAAAGATGTGTGTGGAATATTACAACATTAGACTAACTCATAGATGTCATTTAAAGTATGTCTGCTTTCATAGTCAACTAGAGATGCATAGAGAGGTCCATTATGGTTATTAGTAAATGGACAAAAAGGAAACTCATTCAGAAGAACCAGAGACATCACGGTTGCGTTAGATTCCATTTTCCCCATTATGTCCAGGACCGAGATTTCTAGCTTAATCATTGAGCAATATTGCTGGTCTAACTGCTCCTGAAAACTGCTCAATCGCTCTTCAAAACACCTTGGGTGTACAATAGTGCAAAAACATTTTCATCAAGACTGACAAGATTATTTACATTTAGGTTGGTTGTTGATGAATTAAGTGTTATAGACCAAAGGGCCCTAAAGATGGCACCACAATGCTGTTGCTTGCAATCCACAAACAACAGTGGACTAATAAATGACATTTGAGACCAAACATTTGGTAGTGTGTGTTAAACACAAAATATTCAAGAAAATCTTGACTAAACAATGGCAACACAGTCATGTCACGCCTCTTGATGTAATGTAATCACAGTGCCCACCTTCTGGCTGTCACAGAAGGCCCTTCCACACATCACTCATAGGTTACAGCTATGTTCCCATTAGGACCCATCAAAAAGGATCTGTGAGCATCAACATCTCATAGGAAATGTTGCCTTGTTAATAATAAAAGAAATAACAAAGAATGTCAAGGAGGATCCAAAAAATATTATTTTACATGGTCTTCGAAAAAATGCAGCCCATCAGAAAATGAAGCTATTTAACTACATACGATTTGTAAAATGTGCCAGGCAAGCCTAGTTTAGCTGGCCCACAATTAAAAGTGATAAATATTGTAGCCCTCACTGGACTCAAACCCGGGTCCCCCATGAGAGGTTGTGTTTTCAAACACTACACCACGGTGCTATACGTTTGCCCTGTGTCGGTACAGCATCTTGACATTAGATCATTTTGTCACGCATTAACATCCCACCAAGTCTGAATATTTAGCTAGACAACATTAAGCATTGTGTGAAACTGACAAAAATGTCTTATACAGTTTACTTCCACCACAAATAGCATCAATAAAATGTATAGCTTTTGCCACTGGCCGTTCTTACAGCTTATTAGCCAGCTTACTTGAAAAGGTCCTAACAAATGAGCAATTGTTAGCGAGACTATTTCATTTCATGGCACAAAAAGGTTTGTTTTTCTTACATTCGTGAATGACATTGATACAATAACTATCAATATATGTGACGATAACTGTTGTTCAGCAAGTGAAAAGACAAGAGAATTGTGGAAACCCCTACTCTTTTACTGCCCAAGGGGTTTTGATCTGGTATATATTACCCCGAAAAGCATGCACGGATGCATACATTGAAAATCAGAAATTGGCCCTAGTCGTATAAACAGTTTTATTTTAGGCATACTACGGTATAACGCAGCTACTCAAGGTTGTAGCCAGGGATGTTTTTATCTATCCAGAACAAATCCTAATGCACATTTGCTTTGACTGTGACTGAGTGACTCTGAGTGTAAGTCAGTCACTCAGTAGGAGACATTCACTCTTCTTGGCCATCTCTGCTTAACTGGTCCAGCAAAAACTAGTACTGATAGGGTTAGTATTAATAGGTTTATTACTAACATGGTTAGTATTAATATGGTTAGCACTAATAGGGTTAGTATTAGTAAGGTGAGTATTAATAGGGTGAGTATTAATAGGGTTAGTATTTATAGGGATAGTACTAATAGGGTTAATATTATTAGGGTTAGTACTTATAGGGTTAGTATTATCATGGGTTTGTATTAATCGGGTTAGTATTTTTAGGGTTAGTATTAATAGGGTTAGTACTAATAGAGTTAGTATTATTAGGGTGGGTATTAATAAGGTTTGTGTTAATAGGGTTAGTATTATTATGGTTAGTACTAATAGTACTAATAGGGTTAGTATTAATAGGGTTAGAATGATTAGGGTTAGTACTAATAGGGTTAGTTCTAATAGCGTTAGTACTAACAGGGTTAGTACTAATAAGGTTGTATGGTGTTGAAATTTGCAATCAATATTTGTTTCATTACTCATAGCAAACATTAGAAAGACCTGTAGGCTGTCCAGGTGGAGAGAGAGCGTAGCATGCTCTCCCAGTTCTCCCCTCTGAGCAGAGGTCTGAATCTGTCCGTTAGCTCAGCCCATCCAAGCCCGTGGAGGACAAACCTCTGACTGACACCACAGATAATCACCCTAATAGGTGTTGGGAATGGGGGGGTGGGCTGTAACCAGCTGTCTCCTCCGGGACCCCCCAAACGCCTGACGCGCTGTGACGGCCCAATCTAAGTCACCGTTTAGGGAGCAGTAATGAGTGAAAGGACGGGGGGCTGGAGGAGAACCGGGGGCGGGGGGAGGACGGGGGGCGGGGGGGAGTACGGGGGAGAATGGGGGCGGGGGAGGAGGCTGGTAGGTGGAGGACAGGGGGCGGGGGAGGACGTGGGAGGACGAAGCGTAGCTCTTTGGATGCAGGTGAAGATACAGTGAGGGAGGAATCTCAGAAACAGGCTTCAGCGTTACCAACTGCCCCCAAAACAGGCAAGAGCTATTCAGATAGACCAAGGTATGTAGAATAAAGGACAAATCAAACAGCACATCCTGGCATATATTTCTTTATTTTATGGACTAATAAGTGACCAATTTGTAGCATAATGCTGAACCAAGCTGCCTGTTCATGTTGAGGGTTTGTAGTGATAGAGCCGGCCTCTCCAGTCCTCTGATCTTCTGTTCAGCCTGGGGTCATTGTTATTGAAACCACAGTCATTTAATGAGTTTTGGCTCTGGTTTGTCAGGTAGCAAGACACCAAAGCACAACAATGTGCACCACCCAAATGATGCCCTGTCCCCTGTATAGTACACTACTTTTAACCAAAGACATGTTTAAGAGAATGCCCTAGATAGGGAATATGGAGCACTTCAGGATGGAGCCTGAGTAGTCAAGGCGGTCTCCTCAGGATCTGATATGGTCGCATCCACCTCATCAGAGAGCAGCATAATTAAAGAACAAATATGTCTTCCTCGCTCTTGGTGAGTTATCGTTCACACAGGCTCATGATCCGACTGTAGCACAACACACTCACACACACACGTACACACACACGTACACACACACGTACACACCCAAGGAAGTACTGAACATATATTCACTAGATGACGGAAAGGGTGAGCTGTTCTGGAGTCACTGTCCACTAAAGTACCTCTTATTTATCCCCAGTAAAGTCAAGATTTAGACCCGACTTTTAGTACTGTATTCCAGGGAAGCGTATCACTGCTCGTGGCCTTTTGAATGCATCGCCACAGCCACTAGGCCGGCTGCTTGCGTTAAGTGCATTTATTTTAAATGTCACAATATTCGTTCAACAGGACTATTATGAAAATCCATATGAACTGCTGCTTCTGTCAACATATCACCAGTTCAACGATGCTTAGTAAAGGGGAAAGATATGTTTTATTTTCCTCATTCGTTCCCATTACTCAAAACAAAGAAAGGACAAGTGTGATCCTGGCAGCCTTGTGGGTTATAGGCCAACGTGTATTGTTAGCCCTCCAGGGTTTTATATGGGTCCCAGGGTCACAGGACACAACCAAGGAGAGCTGTGTTAACGCTGAAGTAGAAACAAAGTGGATTGGCTTGCTTTTTAAACACGGTGACTGGTTGTATGAGAACGAGGGACAGAGTGCATGTGTCTCCGTGTCTATGACTGCCTGCGTTAAGCGCACGTGTGTGTGTGTGTGTGTGTGTGTGTGTGTGTGTTTGAAACTTAAAATAATCTTGTTGCTGGTGAAAAACAATGGGACTGATCTCAGGGCCTCTGTATGTACAAGTTATATATAATGAGGTGCCCTACTCCTCTTCACTGCACAGTCCACGCACACGCATGTACAGCCGTGTAGATACTGCTGTGTTAATGAGGGCGAGCTTTACGACACACCACTCTTAATTGTCCTTGGGCAAATCCCGCTAATTAGGAGCCCATTGCTGAAAGTTGAATGTTTTGTTTTTCCCCTGTCTTATTGTATAATGTGTTTGCGTGAGCGTGCGTGTGTGTGCGTGTGTGTGTGTGTGTGTGTGTGTGTGTGTGTGTGTGTGTGTGTGTGTGCGTGCAAGTGAACGCATTTCAGTCACCCCCATCCTTCTCACATTGCTACTGGGGTCACTATAGCTGGAATGTTTCAGGATGGAAGAATTTGGGGATAAAATTCACAGACACCCACCACGCTCACTCCAATCCCCATGCAAATACATTATGTTATGAACAGATGTAATAGTATAAATACATATATATTTAGATACATATACACACACATGTACAGCTCTGTAAAAAATTAAGAGACCACTGCAAAATTATCAGTTTCTCTGGTTTTACTAGTCACAGGTATATGTTTCATTCTATAAACTAGAATTACAATTTTCAATGTATTCTCTTAAATTCTGACAACACATTTCCCAAATTCCAAATAAAAATATTGTCATTTAGAGAATTTATTTGTAGAAAATAATAACTGGTCAAAATAACCCCAAAAATATGCATTGTTCTCAGACCTGAAATAAAGCATATTCATTTTTCAACAACAAAATACTAATGTTTTAACTTAAGAGGGGTTAAAAAATCAATATTTGGTGGAAAAACCTGGATTCATAATCACAGCTTTCATGCATCTTGGCATGCTCTCCACCAGTTTGTCACATTGCTGTTGGGTGACTATGCTCATGGCAACAGAAATGTAGGTTTTCAATGGGGTTCAGGTCTGGAGATAGGGTTGGCCATGTGAGGGTCTTGATCTGGTGGTCCTCTAGCCACACCTTGATTGACCTGGCTGTGTGGCATGGAGCATTATCTTGCTGGAAAAAAACTATTCTCAGAGTTAGGAAACATTGTCAGAGCAAAATCTTCCAGGATAACAGAATCTGCCCGATTCCGGCTTTGCTGAAGCATCCCCAGATCATCACCAATCCTTCACCAAATTCCACAGTGGGTACAAGACACTGTGGCTTGTAGGCCTCTCCAGATCTCATTCTAACCATTAGATGACCAGATGTGGGGGAAAGCTGAAAATTTGACTCATCATAGAAGATGACCTTACTCCAATTCCTCTACGTTCCAATCCTTATGGTCATTTGTAAACTTCAGTCTGGCTCTTCTTTGCTTCTCATTGGTGTAGGGCTTTTTTCTAGCTTTGCATGACTTCAGCCGTGCACTTCACCCCAGCTGCTAATACTGTAGGTTACTTGATGTAATCCTACGGTTGTTGAGTAACATTCGAATGAGTTGACGATCATCTCGGTCGTTTTCACCCTCTGCCAGTCTGTAGTTTGGTTGTACCCAAGGTCTGTTGCTTGACGTTGTTCTTATGTCTTTGACATTTTCAGGATTGAAGCAACCTGACGCTCACTGTATCTGTCTGCCAGTAAAGCCAGAATTGAACCCTTCTTTTTCTTCACTCAAAGCATTTCTTTTCAACGCTTTTGTCATGCTGAATTGTTATTTCTTTATTCAAAATACTTTTGCGGTACCACTTGCACTCTTTTTGCCATCCAGCTTGTCCTATTGCAAGAGGATAGTGATGAGCACAGCAGTGGTTTTTATACTTTTCCTTGTTAAATTAGATTTGGTTCATGTAATCACCTAATCAGTACCTCATTAAGTAAAATGAAATGTGCCTGTGTAGGATATTAACAGACACTGGAATGGAATGGCTTTCATTTCTTTCCAAAAAAGATGAAAAGGACAGTGAGGAACATTCAATTTGCAGTGGAAAGAAAAAGGTGCAGTGATCTCTTAATTTTTGGAGCTGTATATTATATATAATACAGACACACAGATATACATATATAATTAACCATTTGGTATGGATTACAACAGATGGCTTACAGTATATCCCCCCCCCCCCCCACACACACACACACACACACACACACACACACTAGTAAACTCCCATTACTTGACCAATACTGTGTACGTATTCACGCATATAATGCAGATGTGCAAACAAAACAATTAGGAAGATGCGCCAGTTAGGCATCTTTTTGCATACAATTTGGTCAATTCCACTCACTTAGGCCTTTACAAACAAACACACACACACACACATGCACACTCAATACAATCTAAGCATGAACACACACAAACAAATATGACGACACAGATGGACAGAGACACTGGCTCACACACGGGCACACACACGGGCACACCCACGGGCACACACACGGGCAAACACTAACCAGAAAGCAGCCCTAAAATGAGTGCAGTGTGCTTATGTGTTGCATTGCCCCGTGGGTTCTCAGACCCCAGGACGGACATGATAACAACAGGCATCAAGTTGGCATCTTCATCCTGCTTTTCTCTTGGTTTCATCACTCTCTCACACACACACACACACACACACACACACATATGTAAAGGCTCACACTGAGGCACCCCATACAGAGCCATCTACACGGTTTGGGCCAGTATGTGCTACAAATCTTTGGCCAAGCACTCAGATATGTTTTCCTCCACCATATGTAGGAAAGCAAACAGGAAACAGATCTAGACCTTGAGTGTATCTCAAACGGCTCTATATATTGTATGCTGGGCCTGGTCAAAATTAGGCCACTGTATAGGAAGTGCCATTGGGGACCCTGAACAATGACCATGTCATTGGAACAGAAAGGTCTGGTAAAAACAGCCTTGAACCACAACCATGAACCAACACTCTGAACCAGGTCAACTCAAAACTTGACTCATATAAAGCTCTTTCATACATTACAACAGTAAATAAAAGCTTTACATAGATGCCAAAGGCTAAGCAGAAACATAAATGGTTCTTACTGAGAAGCTTTCTTCTCTCTGTAGATGTGTCCCTTTCGTTTCATTTCAGTTTTAACTCAAGTGTTAATTCTGCAGTGTGTCATGTCAGTGTATTGATTCAGGGCTTAAATTAACACTGTCAAGTTTTAAAAACATACATTAAATGTTGGAAAAGAATCCCAGTGCCTGTGTTAATAACCCATGGACAATTTTTCGGTGTTCTCTGAAGGAGAAATCCCATTATTATTGTTGGTATAATTATAAGATTTTTTCCATGAAACCACTGAAAAACTCAGAAAGTCCTAGGTGAAAGATGGTATAAATTGGACCACAGAAAATATAGACCACTTATACCTATCACAAAGAGACCCAACCACTCCACGTGGGGCGCCACACGCCCCACCACACGCCTCGCCACGTGCCCCGCCACACGCCACGCCACACGCCCCACCACACGCCCCACCACACGCCCCACCACACGCCTCGCCACGTGCCCCGCCACACGCCACGCCACACGCCCCACCACACGCC
>JACXGJ010011114.1:0-20469 GCA_016801105.1 Esox niger | reverse complement strand
ACACATATACACACAGCCTCTCCACTCAGAAACACTGCCGCCCAGCAGAAAACACAGACACATATACACACAGCCTCTCCACACATACACACATACACACAGCCTCTCCACTCAGAAACACTGCCGCCCAGCAGAAAACACATACACATATACACACAGCCTCTCCACTCAGAAACACTGCCGCCCAGCAGAAAACACATACACATATACACACAGCCTCTCCACTCGGAAACACTGCCATCCAGCAGAAAACACATACACGTACACACAGCCTCTCCACTCAGAAACACTGCCGCACAGCAGTAAAAACATACATTCTAAATCATGTTCCTTTGCCTCGCAAGTAATTCAGGTAAACATTGTCAAAATTGGCACATTGGAAATTAATTGAAAGCACACCTAGTCTTCTGGATTGTTAACAGTAACTGTTTTCATGTTAACAATAAAGTGTAACTTAATCAGCAGGTAGCAAATAATGATTAGGGACTACACAGCGGACTTCAGAACTGGTTCTACCCAGGCTAAAACGGGTTGGTTTATGTCAACCATTAAGAGGCATGGATTCCCCTGTTAAGCTTTAGGCTATGCCCTGTTTATCCACATTTCTAATCTCTCCTTTTCACTTTTTCTCACTTTGTTCCTCATGTTCGGTCTCCAGGGTTGCTTAAGTTCTGCACAGTGGGTTTCTGTGGGATTGGGAGCCTGGTGGACTTCATGCTGATATCCATGCAGGTGAGTGGAGCCCACAGATGTTAGGTCTTCTACTAACTGTTGTGTATATCTGTGAAAGCAAGCATGTTACCACTGAAGTCATGTTTTCGTAATGTTGGCTAAAAGTCGAACCGTTTAAGATCAAGATTTATTTGATCATCAGATATGAAAGGTTAAAAGGCTAAGGGACCATGGCGTTTTCCGGAATAGCATGGATGTTATGCACGTTTGATCATTCTTACAATTTCATAAATAGTTAGTCAGTTTTGGCGGCCCAATTTTTTTTTAGCTCTCCCCCTCTGGTGTGTGCGTGTGCGCGTGTGCGCGTGTGTGCATATAGTAAGCCTGTGTGTGAACGTGTATGTCTGTACTCAAAAGGCTTGTGTTTCTGCTGGTCTGAACTCCTCTCAACATGTTGGGTTTAGCCTTATGTGTTTGGTTTGTTAATTATGGTTTCCAGTGTTGAATGAAAACAAGATTAATCATATAGAGGTTTAAAGAAAATAGAAAGGTGCTCTGTGTAAAATCCTACCTCTAATGTTTACAAGACTACATTTAAACAATAATACAACTTGTGTCCTCATCTTCTCTTCCGAAATGAAAGCAGTGGGGTATTAGCTGGTCCAGGTTGGTTTGGGGTAGGGTGTCTAAAGCCAGTATGAGAACATTACAAGTCAATGCAAACTGAGAAAGTTTAAATGGAGAATATCTCAGGCATTCAGAACAATTGTGATGAAAAATAATATTTGAAATGTTACCTTAACGTCATGTCTTCTGGTAATTTTTGTTGTATTTTTTATGTATGTATGGCCCCTTTAAGCGTGGGACCTAAACAAGAAGACTGTCCTCTAACTGGCCAAATTAAGAAGGCGTGGTCTGTGGTTATTGCAGTGTTACCGTAATTTATGAGTGACATGCCCAGGGCCCACTTTGGGTTTTGACCCTAAGTAAAAAGAAAAAACTGGTAAAACTGGTGGTGGTTGTTTGTAGTTTTAGGACAGCAGGGCTATATCTGGAATTACATTTCTGCATAGGCCTATGTTACTGTCACACCAGAGAGAAAATCACAAACCATGAAATAGAAAACCTGCTTACCTGGCCTTCCCTCCCTCCCCAGTTTCACCACGGATTGTGTAAAGTTGTTGTTTCATTAGAAAATGGCGGCATCCGTTCGGCCACTTTGATTAAGTGAGGCGATGGGGCACACTGTTTATTGTTCTTCTAATGTCTTATTGAAGCCCTGAGAGAGCAATGCTTTTAAGCTGCTTGGGCTGGCACGCCCTTGCACACGGCACAACACTTACGTCCTCAATTAGCTGTATACAGCACGTCTGGGCTCTCTCTCACCCTTTTGCAACAGTGACACTTTTGATAAAGAGCTCTGATCCCTGGGGAGCCCACTTAAACGTCGTGTGAGCCACGAAAGCCCCATATTTGCAAACGCTAACCACCTCTACTGAGACCAACGACGGAGTTAGCAAATCCATTTTTGAGAACGAACCAATGAACACCTGGGACATATGATTGACATGTATATTGATTGTCTGGGTGGGACTTCATCTCATTGGTAAGAGAGGGCTAATCCGGATGAAGAATGTTTGAGAACTTGGAGAAGAACGGAGGTAGACAGACATGATAGTTTGATGAGACGCTGACAAAGGTTTTTAAATGGGCCTTGCGTTCCAGGGATTTAGACTAATGCAGATAGTGGGTTTCTAAGCCGACATTCAGTGTTGTGAAACTCGTGCGCTCCTCTGAAAGCGCAGGGCCATGGATTAATTCCACGCTGGAATACATCGTTATTGAGCTGTAGCTTATCTGAAGTTTGTCTGAAGTCATCATTTATCTGCACTTCGTGTTTTCCCCCCTTCAGATTGTGGGTCCGTCGGACAAGTCAGAGTACATAGTGGATTACTACGGTGCCAGACTCACCCGCCTCTCCATCACCGAGGAGACCTACAGACGCACCCAGACCTCTCCGTGATGGGGGGTAGGTGCTGTCCCGAAGAACCGTTTGAACGGTGTTCCACAAACATGCAAGTCATTTGGAATTATAATTATTCCAACTGTATTGAAATGAATATGAATTGGACAAGATAATAGATTAAAACCACTTTGCAATGAAAGACATTTGGAAAGGGGGAATATCTAAGTAGAGACCGAGGACTTGTGGGTCTGGCCACTTCTGGAGCTTTTATGAACTATGGTAAAGTGAAGACAAACACCAAGCCAAGGACACCTTGACAGCCCCCTCATGGTTATGGAGCGTCCCTCTTTCCCTCTGGTCCCCCAGAATGGTTCCTCTACCCTGGGGAGGGAACAATTAAATGTCAGGCTGCTGAGTAAACATTTGGGGAGGGAGGTGCTTTAGAAGCGAAGGGAAACAGACGTGACAGTGCAGTTATTAAAGCTAGCACCCCTCATCTGTTGAGCGCTGAACCACAGCAGAACAAGGGGAAACACACAGCCTCTCTTACTTTTTCACTGTCTCGCACTCACACAGACGTTGTCTCATAGAAATGTATGTTTTCTTCTCCATACGTATTACTCTCTCGGTTTGGTTTTCTAACGTTCCCTGTCTCTCTGTTGAGCATGACAGCGGCTGCAGTCTGTTTGTGGTGACAGGGTGTTTGGTTCAGTCAGACACATGGAGTACATTACCAGCCCTTGAGTGTTTTCAGTCTTCTAGAGAGCGAGAGAGATTGGGTTGGGTCAGGACAGCGAGCAGACAAGTGAGAGTTGGAGGGAGGGATGCTGTCTTCACCCATAGTCAGTTAAATGCATACGTGTTTCTCACCACTGCTTCTAAACCAACTAACGACGGTATGAAACCTCTTTTCTGTCGTTTCAGATCAAATGCAAAATAACAACAACCACCTCCGTCTAAATCCTGTGAATAACGCCACTATTTTTTTTCAATCAGTCATTCCCGAAACATGAACCAAGTCAAGGTGTCAAGGTTTTCAGTTAGCCTGTCAGCATGCGCTCAAACATCAGGACTGGAGTTTGTGAAGCTCTGCTTTTTCAAAATGAATTCTAAGACTTGAGGGCCTCAGCGCAGGGAAGGATTCGTACCAGCTCAGGGTTGCATAACTGTAACCGTCATTCCTTGCCTCCTCCCAAAAACACCATGGAAAGACCAGCGGAGAGGAAAATGAAAGACACCCATGAATCGTGGAAAGACATTTGTTCCAGCCTTGCATTAGGCACATGTGTGGCTCTACCAGAACAAGGGGAGGAGACCACCTCTGCAGGCTTGGAGTGCAACCATGTTCCTCCCACATCATCCTAGATATTGTGCTTTGACCTGGAATTCAGTTTAGGCACCATTGAGCCTGGAAAAATGTTTATGTTTAATTGATCAACTAGGGTGCGAGCATGCCCAGTAAACAATCAGCATCGAGCCCTGCACTAAAGAACTTACACTGAGAAAAGTAATGTGTTGTTTAACTCCGTCTGGCAGCAAGGGAGCTATTTATGTACAAAGTGACTGTTCGTTTTGTTTGATTTGTCATTGGAGATGTTGGTAAATAAATGTATCCTCTAATGAAAATTGTCATCTACGTAAATATTTTCAAACCCGCCGGAAGTCCCAAACCAGATTCTTAACAATTCAACACCTACCTGTCTGAGGAAATGTGGCAGTGACCCAGTCGTCTGGAGGGATTTCGGAGGTCAAGGAAATGAGACGCTAGCTCTCAGCATCTATCCGGCAGATGAAGACAGGTCCTTTCCTCCCCCTGAAGGGTCCCTACTGTCATCTTTATTACAAAGGCTCCAGCAGGGGTGCTTGGGAAAAGTCACAAGGCAGAGCCGTCTCATTTGTCTGCTGGTGTCTGGGCGTGTTTTCCTGCCTGACCGGGGACGTGAAATCACTGCACTGCGTTAGTGCCCATAGGCCTCTTGTCTAAGTAGCTCACTCTACAGGTAATAGTGGTACATTTGGGACACAAGCATAGTATCCATGACATGATAAATGGGTTACATGAGCTTTAAAGCAATCTTTAAATGTATGGATGTGACACTACCAATCAACACAGTGCGATGGAAAGCGACGGGAGGAATGTGTGTTGTCCGGTAGGTGGGCCAGCTGGATGTTTTAGATGTTTCAGTATGGATACCCAACACTCCTGCAGCCAACAGAGCAGGTCATCCATTTATTGCTGTAGGAGTTCCTTTGCAGTCGGGGGTTGCTTTCGTGGAGGTGGGTTTGTTTGGACAGTTTCGGGCCATCCATGCAAATACACAATAAAATGCCTGTTTTGTTTTGACGTTATACATTTAAGTGCCGCTCTCATTCTGAGTGAAACTCCCTTCTCTCAGTAGTTCAGAATGATGTGATAATCTGAAACCACAGTGGTCAAGTAATTTTCTCAACGCCATACACACACGCACACACACACTCCCAAATCGTCTCTCCCCCAGACGCTCTCCACCTCCACTGCCCAACTCTTCCTTTGCCTGCGCAGAAGCTTATCAATGCAGCACGAGGATAAGAATGGGGAGATTTATAGAGCACTTCCCAAGAGAGGGCAGAGGCTGGGCTGAACCCAGCACCTAGCCCAAGGAGAGAAGACCATTTCTCATATGGCTGAGTGCTTTATGGCTACACACACTCCCCTAGTGTGAGGCACTGACATTACAGAACACATGCATGCACGCGCACACACAGTGTAGAAGATGGTGGAGACAGTCCAACTTCTGCACCCTCTCCAGTCCCCCAACTGCACCCCCCGAAAACAATCTCAACCCCATTGGAGAAATAATCCTGCATTGCAGCCTCCATTGATTGCGCCCACAGCCCAGTGGAAGAGTGGAGAGAGGGGAAAGAGCCAGGAGAGATGAGAGAAGAATAGTTGGGTCTGCGGTGATTTGTGCTGTGAGGTGTGTGTACGTGTGTGTGCGTGTGTGTGTGCGCGCACATGCTTGTGTTATTTGGATCAGACTAGGGAGGATTTAGCTGCTCTACTGATAGGAACACTGACTCACAGACTCACACGCCCAACCAAACCCTGATGTCAAGGAGTTCAGACACAGAAACTGGCCTTTCCCCAGACTCTTCTTACCTTATCTCTCTTTCCCTCTCTGTTTCTCCCCTCACACACTCTCTCTTACACACAAACACACACACACAGTTTCTCCGTTCTCACTATCGGAGAGTCCCTGCAGTAACTGTCCCTCTGATGTGGTTTGTGAGAAAAGCCTAAGCTGGAATAACAGGAAGACTGGGATGAGGTCACTGGCCCTTGGCAGTAACGTTTGCTTGTCTTTATAGAAGTCAAATGATTGAAATCATAAATGCCGTGTTTACACAGGCAGCTCCATTCTGATATTTGTTTCACCAATTGATTTTTTTGACCAATCATATCAGCTCTGAAAAAGATCCGATGTGAAAAGATCTGATGTCATTGGTCAAAAGACCAATTAGTAGAAAACATGAGAACAGTGCAGCCAGTGTCGATGCAGCCAAGTAACACAGACTCCCAGCTGGTTGGGTTACACTGAGCCCAAGCCGGTCTCCCTAGTTCCTATATACTGCAAATGGTGCCATATTAAGTACTGTGTCATGCCATAGTTTTGACTAGCTCTGGTCAGCCCACTCATTAAAGGGAATAGGGTGCCATTTTGAAAAGCTGCCAAAGTCGGTTGCTTTGGTAACAACCTATCAAAACTACTTAATATAATAACCCTTTGTGTATAAAAAACGCTTTTTTTGTTGACTAAAGTTGACGCTCTCTCCTTGACCTCCATACAAATTAGCTCTTTTGCGGCCAGATTCTGGGCAGAGTCAACCCTCTCGATTCACTTCTTCCTTTTTGGGAGTAGATTTTATAGCAGAGGGTGAACTGGCCTGGCTGAACCTGACTGAGCGCTGCCTTCAACATTGACTATAACCAGGCTAGCAGTGCACAGCTGTGAAATCCGAAGGTGATGTTTCCGCGTTAGACTGCATTCATTTTAAACGCTGCATACGTTGGTCGGCCTTGACGCAAATTGCCTGAGGAACCAGATATCACACGCTGTGAACACTTAATTGGAAAACGACTATGATATTTTTGAAACAGTCTTGAGGGAGCTCTAAGTTGTGAAATATGATGAAGTAGGACCATCTGATTATGGCAGGCGTTACTGTGTTTTCCCTCAGAGGGGCTCAAGCATTCGGCCAGGCCTGTTGTGGCAAATCTACATACTGCTTGTACTGTAACGGTACTGACAAGCATCCGGACCTGGCTACAGAGCTGACAGCGGACCAGGAAACCATTTGGTATGGTCTACAGGCAACTCCAGACTACTGTCAGTTGAAGGAACCAATAGGATGTGTTACATTCTACCGCATTTGCATTAATAAGATAGGTTTCAAGCATTCTAAGTTAAACTGGTTCTTTGTAAAGGACATTAATTGAAGATGCCCTCTCGGGTCTTGCTTTTCTCTTGTAGCTGTCTGGCCGGGAATAGGAACCTACCTCTGTAGGACTGTGGTCATTCATTATGAGAACCTTAAGGACAACCTTAAGGAGTTAGAGGAGAATGATATTTCACATGAAACACAACCACCAACACACCATCAGTAGCTAGGCTACAGCCCAACTGGCAACATATTTGATACAGTGCCTTGCAAAAGCTTTTTTTGTGTTTTTTTGCCTCACAACCTGGAATTAACATGGATTGTTTGATGATTTGCATCATTCAATTTACAGAACATGCCCACAACTTTGAAGATGTTTTTTTTATTGTGAAGCAAACAACAAATAGGACAAAATAACAGACAAAGTCAATGTGCATAACTGTTCACCCCCCTAAAGTCAATACTTTGTAGCGCAACCTTTTGCAGCAATAAAAGCTCCGAGTCACTTTGGATAAGTCTCTATGAGCTTGCCACATCTTACCACTGGGATTTTTGCCCATTCCTCCTTGCAAAACTGCTCTAGCTCCTTCAAGTTGGATGGTTTGTGCTTGTGAACAGCAATCTTTGAGT
This sequence comes from Esox niger, assembly GCA_016801105.1. Taxonomy (NCBI): domain Eukaryota; kingdom Metazoa; phylum Chordata; class Actinopteri; order Esociformes; family Esocidae; genus Esox; species Esox niger. Next base: position 12,782 of record JACXGJ010011114.1, on the reverse strand, counting down.
CTGACCACTGATTTTCTATTGGATTGAGGTCTGGGCTTTGACTAGGCCATTCCAACACATTTACATGTTTCCCCTTAAACAACTCAAGTGTTGCTTTAGCAGTGTGTTTGGGGTCATAGTCCTGCTGGAAGGTGAACGTCAGTCCTAGCCTCAAATCACGCAGAGTGGCACAGGTTTTGCTCAAGAATATCCCTGTATTTAGCACCATCCATCTTTCCCTCAACTCTGACCAGTTTCCCAGTCCCGGCTGCTGAAAAACATCCCCACAGCATGATGCTGCCACCACCATGTTTCACCTTGGGGATGGTGTTCTTTGGGTGATGTGATTTGTTGGGTTTGCGCCAGATATAGCGTTTTCTTTGATAGCCGAAAAGTTCAATTTTAGTCTCAACAGACCAGAGCACCTCCCTCCATACATTTTGGGAGTCTCCCACATGCTTTTTTGCAAACTCAAAATGTGCCATTTAGTTTTTTGCTGGAAGTAATGGCTTTCTTCTGGCCACTCTGCCATAAAGCCCAACTCTATGGAGCGTACAGCTTATTGTTGTCCTATGTACATATACTCCAGTCTCTGCTGTGGAACTCTGCAGCTCCTCCAGGGTTACCTTCGGTCTCTGTGCTGCCTCTCTGATTAATGCCCTCCTTGCCCGGTCCGTGAGTTTTGGTGGGCGGCCTTCTCTTGGTTTTGCTCTTGTGCCATGTTATTTCCATTTGGTTATGATAGATTTGATGGTGCTCCTGGGGATCATCAAACATTTGGATATTTTTTATAACCTAACCCTGACTTATACTTCTCTACAACATTGTCCCTTACTTGTTTGGAGGGTTCCTTGGTCTTCATGGCAGTGTTTGGTTAGTGGTGCCTCTTGCTTAGGTGTTGCAGCCTCTGTGGCCTTTAAAAAATTAAGTGTATATGTACTGACAGATCATGTGACTCTTAGATTGCACACAGGTGGACATCATTTCACTAATTATGTGACTTCTGAAGGTAATTGGTAGCACCAGAGCTTTTTATGGACTTCATACATATGCATATGCCAATTTTCACTTTTTTATTTAAAAAAAATAGTTTTATGTATATATTTTTCTAAAGGCTTTAATACAACAAAATAGGTAAAAAGGGTGAATACTTTTGCAAGGCACTGTATATGGGGAGGTTGTGTTTGTGCGTACTAACACACGTATGCATGAGTGCATGTGCACACACACACACACAAATTGGGAGGTATTATCATCGTAATTCAAAGGGTAGTGGGCTCATCCTTACTGCAGGCAGCATGTTAACACGGCCAAGCCACCGATACACACACACACACACACACACACACACACACACATACAGTCACACAGATAGGCTTACCAGTGGGATCTAGCATGAAGGTCAAACACAGTCAGTGTAGACATCAAAAGACTCATACCAAATCCCAGTAATGAAGTGTGACACTGGAACAGGCCTTTACTCCACAGGACCTGTCTACAGGTTTCAACCCAGGAGATCCTTGGGAATTTTCTCCTAGGGTTCTGGTCAAAGGTAATATTCTGAAGGACATAAGGTGCCTAAAGTAGGGCTCTGGTCAAAATGGATACTTCACGGCCAGTCGGGATGCAGACATTCTCCAACTGAATCAAAACATCAGTGAAGGTCTCCACGCTTCATGTCAGACCACATCATGTCTTTCTTTCATTTTCCATGACAATAATTATGGCCCTGCCTAATTGCAGAAAGCCCCAGTTGGTTAGGGTGAGTTGAAGATGGGGTCATTTGTCCTCTGAAGCACTTCCTCTTTTCACAGAGCTGACTCAACCAGGAAGCAGGCTGCAGCCGATGAGCTTGGGAGAGAACTGCTGGCCGCATGGAGTCATGGAGTTCGCAATACATGTCAAGGCCTCTCCATCCATTAAAACCCAGGATAGTGCTGCAATTTTCAGCACCTTTCGAGGTGCCCTATAGACAAGGATATCATGCCATGAACAGGATTATAACCTGGGACAGAATGACTGCGTTGCACCACCAGTGAGCCCTAGACCGCATCGTGTTAACTAGCACAGCAAAACAGCCACGCTAGAGCAGTCAGAAAAATCCTTTTACTCCAGCTGTCTGTAAATTCCGTACCCTTTATTTGTCCATCCCTCCTTCCAATCATCTATCCATCGCTCTGTCTTTTTGAGTACATCCTGTTTTCTGGCAAGTTCTCAGCTCTCCAGAAATAGAAAAAAGAAAGCGAGAAGCGAGGTCTCATAATGGGTAGGGTGTAGCTCTCTGTATCCATGCAGGATCACGAGCCATGTGTGTTTAATCAAAATTCAATTATACTACGTACCAGAAACCCCTCAGCTCTTCCCAGACCAGCACCAGGGCTGCGTCCCAAACACCACCCTATTCCCTACCTGGTGCACTACATTTGGTCAGGGCCCCTGTTGGCAGCAGAGCAGTATGCAGGGAATCGGGTGCAGTTAGGGATCAGGTTGTAGAAGATGATGAAACTGGCCAGGCACTAATTGTTTCAGTGTGTGGACAACATCTCCCCCAAACATGTTATGATGAATCGCTTCCTGTGCTAAAGGTTCTCTGAGGTATGGGAGCGCACTGTCCAGGCCATTGCCTCCAACGCATGGGCGTACTAGATCTTGTGCACGCACACACACACACACACACACACACACAGTGTCTGTGTTACTGCCCTGGGGAAGGGTTCCATTACCATTGTTCACTTTGGTAAGTGCAAATCAGGTCTGATGCATTTGAATAGCCAGCCCTTGTGAGTGCTACTCGTTGACTCTGTCACAACTTATTTCTATTTCCTGATCATGTCCTGATTGCAAGGTTGGAGGTCATGTTGCAGTCTATAAGGCGTTTTGCCGGACTGCGTAAGCGGAGCTGGCTGAAAGCGAATGTCTCTTACTGAGAAAGTCACTGACTGGCTTCCCCTGGTTAAATAGCGAAGCGGACCTGCAAAGTACTAAGTACGCATTATGAATTATTCCGTATAGACAAAATCTTCGCAGGCTGAAACCTTCAATATCTACATTATAGAAAGTCTGAAACAAAACAGTTTACGGTTATATTGAGACTGTAACAAAACAGTTTACGGTTATATTGAGACTGTTTCTGGTGGATTTTCGAAGTACTCATCCGTGCATGCGTTTTGGGTCAGGATAGACAAACACATTTGCTGGCTACAACATACAGTAGCAATGTTACAGTAAGCCTTAATTGAAACTGTATACAGTTATATTGTGACTATTTCAGGCATGGGAAAGTACATCTTCGGTCTCCATAGCTATTGCAAAAGTCTTATGAATAATACTAGGAAGATAGTAGATACTAGTAAACCTATTACTGGCACATAAGCTGATAAAACGGCCAGTGGCAAACAGTTCACAGTTCACTGTATGCCATTTAAACTGAGCGTTAATAGACGCTCAGTTTAACATAATGCTCAATGTTGTCTAGCAACTGCTGAATCGTGGTTAAAGCCAACGCCTCTCATATGGAAGACCTGTGTTTGAATCTGTTAAGAGCAACAACATTTTATTTGTGGGCCGCGTTATACAGTAGTGTGATTATTTGTGGTAGATTCCGCGATTCTCTCGTCTTTTCACTTGATAAAAGTGATCGTGCCATGAAAGAAAAGAAAAACGTTCTTAAGCCATGAAATGAAATAGCTTTGGCAGACTCGCTAGCAATTGCTAAATTCTTGACTACTACAGTAAATTGGTAGATAGTGGTAAACGCCTATTACTGGCTAATAAAACAGCCAGTGGCCAACGCCATGCAGTTTATATACGCTATGTGTGGCGGAGGTAAACTTAGTAAGAAACGTTACTCAGTTTAACTGTGTCAGTATCATTCACCAATGGCCAATTAGCTGTTGAAACTGCCAGTTGCAAAAGAGGATTTGTTTCGGGTAGACACAAAACGCTATACTGAACTCGTCATTTGTTCAGTTCTGTGGTGTAGTTAATGACAGCCTTCCACGTAGTTAATGACATAGCCTTCCACGTAGGCGTCCGGAGTTGTAATCTCGAGAGGACGACACTTTCTTATCTGGGCCGGTTGATCTAGGCTTGTCTGGTTTCTTGTTTCTATCAAGTTTTGCATATGTTCAGAAAGGCTGAACCCCTGATACATCGTGGCCACCAGATACCTCAAATTTTCAAGAAAGCCTGGCTGCAGCGCTCCACTGTGAGTCGCCTCCAGCTCCACTCTGGGGCACTTCCAAAATAGATATTTTATACCGTTGTCACGGAAACAGGTAAACAAAAAATATCCCAGGTTCAACATGTAAACAAAAAAGATACAACCTCCGTTTTTTTACCGTTGTCATGGAAACATGTAATCAAAAAGAACCTAGCTCCAGCATGGAAACAAAAAAGAAGAACCTCAGTTCTTTTGCCGGTGTCATGGTAACATGTCAACAAAAAAAAACTAGGTCCAACATGTAAACAAAAGCGAAATACGCTGTTTATCAATCCGCGTTTTTGTCGGTTCTTGTGTTCTCGGGAACTTAATTAACGTCATCTTTCATGGCCAAGTACTGTTCCAATCCAAAGAACGCAAGCTACCAAGAACGCCTAAAATGCTCGGATGTGTACTTGATCTGCCTCTTTTGTCGAGGATGCATGGGTATGTGACTTGGTCAGCGAGAACGCATCTCATATCCCAGAAGGTAAATGATACCTGTAAATCAGCATATGGATTTTTTTTACGAGAAATGGGCATTGTAGTCGTTGAATATTTGCTTATTTTATTTAAGAAATTGTTAATTTATAAATTTGCTCCGACTATTCGATCAGCTAGCTAACGTTATTCAGTGCATTTAAGAGGCTATTAAAAGTTAGCAAATTTAAGTAATTACAGTACCAGTAGAGGGACAGCATTTTTAGAATTGCAGTTGATTTTCACTCTAAATGTCATCATATGATTATGGCTATATTGTCCATACAACCTTCTGCCGTTCATCTTCACATTAATATTTTATTCATGGACTACTTAGGAGGTTACAGCCCTCATAGAGGGGAGGGGCATTGCGCAATAGCCAACACATGCATCTCAATCCAGATAGGCGCGTTCTCTGTCCTCACGATCTTGCAAGCCCATTCTCGCAAGGATGCTGGGCAAGAACGTTCTTCTCAAGGACACAAGTACGTTTTTAGCATACTTGGAATTGATAAACATTCTAAGTTTTCACTTTTCTGAATTCAGGTAAACGGTACCTTTAAATCGGTATCTGAAAAAAAGTGGAAAACAAGCCTATTGTGATGTCATAAGTCCTTACTGTACCACCAGTGTTCATGGAACCTGAATGGATCACAACATTTTGTCATTATTTTAACTACCATTATGACATCATTAGTTGCTATGAATCATGTCATAATGGGTGCCTCCTTATATAAGTCGTATTTAGATTAATTCCTTGTATTGCTTATGATAGCAGCAAAGTATTTCGGGTCTATTTTTTACCTTGACTGAAAACTCAAGAGGAGGATTTGACTGAGTAGACCTACTTTAAGCTGAGATGGGTCAAGTTCAGAGCCCAGTTGTCCCCAAGAGGCAATCTGAGCATACAGAGGAGGATGTAAAGTGCAGAAAAGAAGAAAAGCCATCCGATTGTGGCTGCCTTCCAGTTTCTTTTAATGCTGTCCTGTTGTGGAATCAACTGTGATGAAAAGGAAGATAATTATGTTAACTCTGAGGATGTAAATGAGAACCAGAGCAGAAAAAACATGTATTTTTCCTCTGTTAAGTATAGATCTTCCTCAGACAGAAAAATGCCACCCGACTGTGATTATGAAAAGTCGGACAAGATATCTTCCAAATCAACATGTCCAGAGTCCTCCAGAAGAAAAAAGAAATCAGTGGAAACCAGACCCAGAAAAGGCCAGACTGTCTAAGGACAAGAACATAGGATCAGCAAGATCTCGAAAATGAGGTCATCCTGGTGGAAGCAAAACTCAAGTTGAGAAGATCAGCATTTCCCCAGAGTTGTTTCCAAACAGGTCTGTCACCCAGTCTCCTAGCCTCTTAGCAACATGGCTGTCTGCTCAACAGTCTCATTGTCCTTACATTCTCCCAAGACTCTCCAAACCTCAGCTTCAACCTCATGCCAATCCGGCACATTACTGTTGTCAGTGCGGAAGTGTACAAGTTCCATGGACTGTTCAATGGACTGGCAGGTGTTGCCAAGTATGCCATTCCTATCATTTCCAGGTTTTGAGAGAACAAAAACCACTGGTGAGAAACAAGCTGGCAGCACATTCTTTAGATAATGTGTGATAACTGTTAAATCAGAACATTCCAGCACAACTGACTCAGATGACATCTCAAGTGACAGCACACCCAGCTCTCCGATGTCAATGATTAGCTACCCCTGGTCAGAACAGTCAAGTCCTGAGCTGAGCTTACTTGGAAAGGAGACTCTCATTGCTGGTGTGCCTAAAACTGCTGATGAGAGTGATCAAGACCACAACAGCACAATCAGAGATCTGAACCCTACTAGGGGTTGTCTTAGCAGGTCAGAAATCAATATCTACCCTTCTGCCAAAGCAAGCATGACTGAGGGTGACGCCGCTGAATATAAAGAGGACCCAAGCTCTAGCAGTCACGCAACTCCGGAAAACAGTCTCTAAGACTGGTACCAGAGGCTGGAGGAACTGGAGAATGATGTTTCTCTCTTCATTATGGGGGACATCTCTGATGATCAACCAACTGAACTATGACCAACTGTCCAAGCAACCTAACAATCCACCCATCAATTCATCCAACTAGTCAGTAACCATCCATTTGACTAGCAAGCTATCCAACTAATTAGTCTTCACTTAGGACACAGTAAGTCCTAGTGCTGATCTTTCAGAATACCTAATTGTAATCTAATCACATCGGTCTGATTTACTTATAAATCAATGTTAGTATAAAATATAGCAGTTGATGTGGTTCTGTGCTAGTATAAAATAAGTGATGCGCTTTAGGATAGATGAGTTTATATAAAACAGGGAGGGGAAACCCATTTAGGTTGCCATAGCCTACTTACAGAGCAGAATATGAAGAGAATATACACTTCTCAAAAAATGTACAGGAACATTTAAGTCACATCAGAATCAGAATGAGCTTTATTCGCCAGGTATGTGTACACATACAAGGAATTTCACTCTGGATTATACAGACTCACAATGTGCTTACTCATAAAAGGCTTAAACAAAGGACACTCAATAAGAGTCACCGACTGCAATATACAGTACACATAAATACACAAAATTAACCAAATAACGACATAGTAAGACTGGTGAGACTGCAGTGCAACGAGCAGGGTATAAAGGGTGCTGGAAATAAATATTGTTGTGCAGGTATTATTATCTACATATTGACAGTAGATGTGATCTACATATATAGCAGAGTGCAAACAATGCTGTAACGAATCAATAATTTTTGTGCAGGTATAATGTACATGAGGTATGTGGATATGATATCTACCGTATATATACAGTATGAACAACACTGAATTACAGGATTACTAGTAGTAGACGGTTGGATGTTAGGGTCACAGTTACTGGGTGGTTATACAGTGTGATTGTGCCTGGCACATATCGGGTCTCGATAAACAAAATATATTAAAGATCAAAATCGTTACTGTACATTGTGTAATTCGTTAATAAAATAATATAAAAACGGTAAATGAAAACCAAAACCAGACAAATTCGCAACTGTAAGTTTTTTATTTTTTTTATTTAACGTAAATGGTACCTATAAATCAGTATCTGAAAAAAATATGACAAGAAATGGATATTGTAGTCATTAAATATTTGCTTATTTTATTCAAGAAATGGCTCATTTCTAAATTTGCTCTGACTTTTCCATTAGTGTTATTCAGTTCAGTGCAGTGGAGATGCTAGTTAACGTTAGCTCAGTTAAGTTATTACCGGTAGAGAGGGACAGCTTTTTGCCGGACTGCGTAAGCGGAGACAGCCAAGAAGAGCAAATGTCTCTGACTGACTGACTGACTGACTGACTGAGTGTCTCCGCCTTGTTAAATAGCGTAGTGGTTAGAGAAGCGGACCTGTAAACTATAGATCCTGTGTTCGTATGTCCTTACAGGCAAAGCGAAGTACGCATTATGAATTATTCCGTATAGACGAAAACTTTGCTGGCTAAAACCTTCAGTATCTACATTCTAATAAACCTGAAATAATACAGTTTACGGTTATATTTCGACTGTTTCTGGTGGATTTTTGGGGTACGCTTCCGTGCATGCGTTTTGGGTCAGGACAGACAAACACTAAACATTTTATATATGCTATTTGTGGTGGAGGTAATCTTAGTAAGAAACGTCAGTCAGTTTGACTGTATCAGTATCATTCACGAATGGCCAATTAGCTGTTGAAACGGCCGGTGGCAAAAGAGGATTTGTTCAGGGTAGACACAAAGCTATACTGACACCCATCATATGTACAGCTCTGTGGTGTAGTGGTTAACAACACTGCCTTCCATGTGGGCATCCAGCGTTCGAATGTTAAGAGGCCTCCACTTTCTGTTGCCTGGTTTCTTTTTCTACATACACTTATTATTTCTGTACTCCTGATACACACATGCTGACACTTTTCCGCTTCACACTCTCTTTCTCTCCTCTTACACAGTCTAACAAATATGTCCAATCCTCGTGATAGGCAGGACTATAGATCAGAAACACTCCTAGTCTCCCTCACGCACGCACACACACACACACACACACACTCCTGTTCTCCTATTGTACACACACTTCCTCTTTCCTCATCAAGACTCACTCCTTCATTTTACCCTCTCATGTCCGTGCATTCCTCTCCACTCCATTAGTTATCATAAAGGGACGCATCACTCACTGGGCCTAATGGAATCTGCTATTCAATGAGAATCTGCTTAGAATGGATTCAAAAAGTCACTTCTCCACTCGACTACATTGGTCAGGCATTAAAGCCGCTTAAATAACGACAACGTTGGACTGCCACTGCCAGTCAAATGAGATGTTTAATCACTGAAATAAAAATTAATTTCCTCGTTCGGCTGGTGGGGCAAAAGAACCAAAGCAACAATACCCAGATTTTGTATTAAGTCAATTTTAGCAAACTGAAACTAGAAGGTTACACCCAACACCTCTCCCTGGCATATCTGCGTGGGTTACAGAACCCATGAAATTACGGTTACGTCGCTCGTGACCGAGTTCGGGAGAGGAATTCGCCGATAAGGTGACAGGCTTCATGAAGTGTTGATCGAAGGAGCCAACAAATAAAAAAATACCCTTGGGCCCTGCCTCTCTCCCCTCGCTTTCTCTGCCCCTCTTTCTCCCTCCCTCCCTAATCCCTTTCTTTTAATTTTCCCATTTCGGGCTGGCGTGGCACCAGATAAGCCAGTTCAATATTCACACATGGGCTCAGGCATGGCATAGCAACTCAGCTGATGCTTGGCTTCCCTGCCAGCGGGTAGCTGGCGCTTGTGGAGGCTGGCATGAGAGTGGAGCTGCGGGCACAATGTCACAACGGGTGGGCGGTTGACTGTACACACGTGGGTGGCTTATGGTCTATTGTTATTATTAATATGATGCCCGTATAGCTGTGGGCAGAGGTTACCCCTGCCCCCTTGAATGCGGATCCCATAATCTGTTTTGCCTGTACCTAAATCCTCACTTTTCACCCCTAAAATTTAGCTTAAATAAATCAACAACAATTACTGGATTTGGTTTAATTAATTACAGGATGTGTCTGAGTAAACCCCCTCAATAGAAACAAATACGTCTTTTAGGTCTAGTCATGTCAGGTGATGGAAAATAGGGATGCATCATAGCAAAGGCTCCAGCTCGTTCTCTCAGAAGGGGGTTAACAAAGACCCTCATCCTGGCCCTGCTCTCAGTCAATCTGAGTCAATCTCTTTCCTACCACCTGTGCACCCCTTAAGTTCATCAATAAGACTATAAAACACATGGGGTGTTTGGCCTGGGGTATTAACAATAGCTCAATGACTCAATAGAAAAAAAAACAAGAGGGTGAATAAAGAAAACCAATAACAGGCCTTATCAAAGTCTTCGATTTAATCCCTTCCCGTGACCACCAAGCCACTTAAAAACAGGCAGCAGGCGTGAAATAAGCAACACCTGTTTTCGGGGCTAGGCAGCCCTCATCTATACAAACAGACACACACACATACACACAGAGTACAGGTTTATAAACATGCATGATAAACACACATCTCATATTCCTGTGGTTATTCTATTTCCTTGCTCGTGTTGGGGCAATATGGACATGAACACACAATACATTGTTTTGAATTATTACACTAATGATAACTTGAAAAATCACACCTTTACTGTGCTCTGTTCATTTGCAACCAGCTTGACCATATTGAGGTATGTTTTGAGACAAGGTAGGTCTTGTTGTGTTGCTGGTAGCAGTTTGAACCAGTGAAAAAAATCTCTGACTATCTACTGTTTGACAATATAGTTCAAAACCTTAAGGTGAGTTGGAAGAGAACATCAGCCCCCGAATGCTATAGCTAATGTAAGCTTGCAGGGGCTAAAGTTAGCCATCTAATGAAAAGTAGATGACTAAGCTGTTTGGATGTGTAGGTAACTAGCTAGCTAGTAGCAACGCAATGGCAAGGAAGTTGGAAATCAAGTTAGCTATTTACACAAAACATTTTGCAAGCTTGCTAGCTTACTAGCAAGGTGAATGCATGGCTCTGAGACTGGCTGGCACTGGCAGTATTGTACAGTAGTTGAAAGTGCCAATCGATATTTCTCTATTTCTCCTCTTCTGAACACTTATTGTCTTCTCTCTTCTCATCTTCTCTCTTCTCATCTCCTATTTTCTTCTCTTCTCATCCTCTCCTCCCCAGCTTCTCCAGCTATGACAGCGCTACTTTACAAAGAAATGGATTGCTAGTTATTTAAATTTTTTCTGTAGCTACAATGTCTGGGTCTGGACTCTGTGTGAATATTAACAAGCTCGGCCCTTGCATTAATATGTTGCAGACTTCTAAATTTGGCAACCAGAGGGCTAACCTTCAGGACCCTGCTCCAATAGAAATAGACATAAAAAAAATCACTGAGTCTGCAAAAGATCTGAATGGTCACTGTTAAAAAGACATTTTATTAAATGAGTCTAATGAATTTGGGGCTCTACCTCTCACCAACCCTGATTTTGGGAGAGGGAGGGCATGGGTGAGGAAGGGAGAAAGATAGAGAGTGAACTTGGCCGCAGCACAAGTTTAAACGCACAGAACTTTGTGTGTGTGAGTCTGTATCATTCATTTTACCACAAACTGGTGAACTGACCTCACTCGCCCCACTAAAAGGAGAGTTATTGGACTCCAATGAAGAGTAATGACTAAGGGAAATACACCTCTTTTCCAGGCTTGTGCCCACAATTGCACCCTAACCCCTAGATCGTGCACTACTTTTGACAAGAGGCCAGTGGGCCTAGGTAGGGAAGGGGACCATGTGGGACATTGATGTGGCTGAATGCTTTTTTTTGCTGTCTTTCTCACATTGTTCCCTGTCCATTTCAATCACACTGTGCAGGAGATGGAATTAAAGATTTATTTTATACGCCCCTAACATTTTTGGTTTACAATAATAAAATACATAAATACAGTACATACATATATATATATATATATATTTACTATATAAAACGAATTTTCTACCCTATAGGGGTCTGCACAATATAATTAATTTCACTTGTTTTCTCTCTGGTATTTTGGAACTTCAGTAGATATGACTGAATTGATAGACTTTATGCAACGCTATCTTGGAACATATGGTCGGATGTGTGGGCTGGGGCATGTTCAGACAACCAGTCAGACAGCCAGTTAGACAGCCAGTACACAAACTACAAAATAGGGACTTTTGGGATGTTCTAAGGCCTACCTATCAGGGGCAGTGTTTCCCACCCCTGACAGAATCCAGGATTCTCCCCACTGGGCCTAGGGCAGAATTGAGATTTATTGTGAGAAAGGATAGAAAAATACAAGAGGCCACTGATGAAAAACATCACATTTCACACCCTCCACATCGACAGAAGAGAATGAAAAAGACAAACTAAGTGACAAAACTGTCCATAAACATGTCTGTCCTGGTCCTGTAAGTAGACAGCTGCACTCTCTCACGCATAAACACCAGCAAAAAAAACACACACACACACACACGACAGGAACCGTTAGACAGTGATTCCGTCATATATTCAACCAGAGTAACTCAATCCATTCAGGAATGTAAACTCAGGCTCGGATAGGGGTGTGTGTGAGTGTGTGTCCCCGCAGGTGTGTGGTGAAGGTGGGGAGGAAATGTCATTTATCAGATGGAGATAGCTCTAGTGGAGTGTGACCGTGGGTGAATGTGTATTGCGGGGTGTGTGTGTATGTGTTTCAGGGAGTATTCACGGCCCAGTGAGGCGGCATGCAGGAGGGTTAAGAGCCAAGGGGAGAGCTAATGGAGCTGATGCAGAGAGGACAAGCACAGAGGCAGGCCCTCTCTAACTGGCCTCGTAACCACACACACACACATTACATACGTACATATAGTATGCACTTGGACACGCAAAGGTGCACACTCACACACACAGTACTGACGTGCACACAAACCCACACCACCCCCCAATACACAACACACATCAAATATTTCTTAAAGAACGTTGAACTGCTTGTTTAGCGAGTACCACTTCCTCCTGATTCGCACGGAGACTGGAAGAGGACCTTCCTCCTGATTCGCACGGAGACTGGAAGAGGACCTTCCTCCTGACTCGCATGGAGGCTGGAAGAG
>JACXGJ010011113.1:0-20476 GCA_016801105.1 Esox niger | reverse complement strand
TTGCACCTGTTGTCCTGTTTAGCGCACCTGTTTCTCATCCAGTCATTACCATTCCACATATATATGTATCCTCTGTTCCCCCTGTCTTTGCGTGTTATTGTCTCTACACTGAGCGAAAGTCAGCTCAATCATTAAATATATGAATATTGCACAGAAACTGTCTCTTGCTTCGTCTCCGTCTGCACAAGGAGCTGACAAGCTTTCACCTTTTGTGTGTGCAAATTGCACTAGCGAACACGGATGCATTAGCGAACACTAATAAACTGATCAACTTTATTTTATTAAAAATAAAACCTAGCAATGTCTGATGTACATAATATTCAGAACTTGGTAGAAGCACAATAGGCAGTGATCACAGCTTTGAATCTGCATGGGTATGCTTATTTTAACATATGCAATTTCTTCCATCCTTCCTTGTAGATTCTCTCAAGCTCTGTCAGAATGTATAGGTCTCCACACAAGTGTTCGGTAGGGTTCAAGACTTTGGCTGAAGTCATTGCTATTTGGCTTTCAGGTTCTGGTCGTTTTTGTGCTGAAAGATTAATCCACCCCAGTCTGAGGTCCTGTGCGCTCTGGATATGTTTTTGTTCAAGGACAACCCTGTATTTTGTTCACCCTTCCCTGTATCCTGACCAAGCTCCCAGGCTGTTCTGCTGAGAAACAACCCCACAGCATGTTGCTCCAACCACTATGATGTAACCCCTGAAATTATGGCAATAGCCAGTTGATGAGTTGTACGTTGTTTTCTTCAGATATTATACTTGGCATTCATGACCAATTTTGGTCTCATCTAAACAGCAAATATTTCTTCTCATGCTCTCATAATTCGTCATGCAGCAGGTCATTTGCCTTTTACTTAGGAGTGGCTTCTGTCTAGCCACTCTACCATAAAGGCCTGATTGATGCATTACTGCAGAGATGGTTGTCCTTCTGGCAGGTTCTCTCATCTCTGCAAAGAAACTGAGACTTTGTTAGAGTTGGCATTGGGTTCTTTGTCACCTCCCTCACCAACACCATTCTTGTATTATTACTTGGTTTGTCTGGATGGCCAGCTCTAGGAAAAGTTTTGGTGGCTTCAAAAGCATACTGTGCTCATAGGAATTTCCAATGCTTTAGCAGTTTTTTATAACCTTCCCCAAATGGATGCCTGGCACAATTCTCAGAGGTCTACACCGAGTTCCTTCCTTGCTTGGTTTTTGCTCGGTCATGCACTGCCAATTGTATAGACAAATATGTGCCTTTCCAAATCTGGTCAAACCAATAGAATTCGCCAATCAAGTTGTATGGACATCTCAAGGATGATCAATGGACACAGGGTGCATGTGAGCTCAATTTGGAGTGAAAAGTGTCTGAATAATTCTCTATGTGAGATGTATAAGCTATTTATATGCAACCATTTCCTTTGCCCCCTTCCCTAGGTGTGATTAGCAATGAGATGAAAGTGATTAGAGCTACAGTGTATATTTTTGTGACATAGCCTTAGTATTCCCTTAGTAAAGCTGCTAGCATTTTTTGTTGTTCCATTTAAGGATTCAACCAACATGAAGCACTGTACCTCCAACAAGCAAGAACCATTACTCAATTGAAAAACTTTGTAGACTGAAAATGTGCTTTATATTTCAAACTTGTCTGAACTCGCATTTATATGCTTTAACAAATATTTTTTATTAGTAAAAAGTGTCTTAAGATATTTATGTATGTGATATGAAGCCCGGCAGGGTCATATTTTAGAGTGTTCAACATTATCTTATACATGGTATGTATGTACTAATTATTAAAAAGTTAATGTACTATACTTACAGTAAGAATAGTCTTGTGTGATATAGAGTATTTTTGGATGCTATAAATTATAGGTTTGTTTCTCAAATTATATTTGGACAGTGTTAAAAGTATGAATAAATAGGTTACCAACATTCTGCTGATATATCTTTATTTTATTGTCCACAAGTTAGTGTAATGTGTTAAACGTATTTATACGGGTTGATGAAACAGTGTCCTGAAGACTATTAAAGATATTTACATGGGTCAATGGACCTGGTTACTCTGGGTTGTTGAAAGTACTTAGATGGGTTGATGGAACAGCAAAGCTTGCATATGTGTGTCTGTCTGTTGGTCTGTGTGCTGAAACCAGGGCTCAATTAAAACCAGTTATAATGGTGCCAAGATTTTGTGGCTGATCTTTCAGCGGGTGTGCGGATGAATGTTTCAAAGAGCTTACTGGGTCCAGCACCACATGATGTGCATCGTTATAATATTGTGTTTCTGTACCAAAGAACATTTCACTTGATTCAAGAAGAAAGACACAATTGTTTTATGTTTGGGACTTTTATCAAGTTAAGGGTGTTTCTTGGAGCAATGTCACATTTGACATCAGTGTCTATGCCACAAAGTTATGCTACATTTAAAATAACTTTTTAAAATAGTTATACTGAAAAAAAAGTATTTATAAAGCATGACAGTAATAGAGGCTTTGTAAAATATTAATGAAATGTGAAGCATTTGTCTTCAAAAGCTGAATGTCATTTATAGGTGGATGATTTTTTCATGGTTTTGGCTGCAGTACCTCTATCTTAAAATGTCTTCTTTTTTATCGATGCACATGTGAATTTGTACAATATACACATTGAAAAAATATATGAAAATTCCATGAAAGTTTACTGCTGAAGGCTCTTCCCTTTATGAGTTTGATTCAATTTGTTTCTTATTGATGTACATGTTCCCTCTCTGGCACAAGGCTCTAATTTTTATTGATCCAAGATCTAGGTACATCCCCTTTAGGTCACAGAACTAGGTACGTCCCCTTTAGGTCACGGTAATGTACAATATTGCCATCGTGTGACCTGTAACCCATGACTCAGTCCCAAGGGCTCAATATTCCTTGTCAGAAGCTTCTTTGTTACAGATTACATTTCACCCAATTTCAAGTCACCATGACCCATGCCACCCTTCTGCCTGACAACAATTCTGTTGGAGAGGAGCAGTAAAAGTGAATTACAATGTTAATGCTTGTATAAAGCCAACATTAAACTGTCATTCATTTTTTTCCTTTACATAGTGTCAAATCATTCTCTTTTTTATTCTGCACCTCAAATGCAATCTTCTATTCTATCCTATAAAATTTGACATTATAATTCAAGAACAATACTATTAGCTTTTGAATTTAAGTGATTACTATACTCATCCTGGTCCAAAAGCCTTTAATCAGCAATGTGCTCAACATGGGATAAACTTGTACAGTTCTATTAATCTTGGTTAAACCGAACTAAAGGCTCACACAGTTGGTCAGAAGCTCGATTCAATTATGGGTTAAGAGATGACATCCGAACCAGAACAAAGAGGTTGACCTTCTCTCTTAAAATTAACAGCATGTCTATGGCCCAAATCTCCCCTCCCTTTCTGAAATTTGAAAGATTCTAAAGCCTGCAAATTTAGGATTTGTCCAAGGCACCGGAACTAATGCTGTTCGTTATCTCAAGGAAACCAATGTTTTCTCACAGATCTTATGTAGTCTTTTTAGAAATTACAGCTCTATAATACACATCATGATGACTGATACAGTTCAAATATCAGCTTAATACAATTATTGTTGTGCTCTTGTGTCTATCAGTGTGTGAATTCTTGAACATACAACATGAATGCACTCACTATAAGTCACTCTAGATAACATCTGCTAAATTACAACAATATTAATGTTTTTTTATGTTTATGAGACCTTTGCCCATAAGCTTTCAAACTTGTTAATAGGGAGTTGAACACAAGACCCACAAATATATCCTAGTGTATGAATGTTTTACTCTGAGTATATAGGGCTCTGCAAGGGGTTCCTGTCAAAATTCCCATAACATTGTCACAAGGACAAACAAAAAAACTAGCCCAAGCTTACATGATAAAAGATCCCTGTGCCACATTCATTGTTTAAAGACATAAAATGAGCAGTCAGCGAGAATTATTAGCGAAACACAGCAGTATTTGGTGTGGAGACAAATGTACAACGGTTCAATCAGGACTGCAGAGCATTGAGGGATTAAGTGCCTTACACACTAAACACCTATTTAGCCCAGCCATGTCCTTGGACTGTTTTATTAAGTTCCAGTAGGTATTTTCATGCCAATGTTAAGGACAGGAGATTTAAGGTAATCCACTTGTAGCTATCCTGCAAAGGGCTTATTTCCACAGCCACTATGCAGCAGATGGTTAGTAAAAATATTTTATTACTGTAAAAATGTGGTAACCTTGAGTATGATTTCAGAATATTAAAACATTGGCATTTATTGAACATAAGGACAGTCACATAAGTAGCAAGAACATTAAATTATAATGAGATGTTTCTGTGACAAAATGTCAGCTGCAACCCTGTTAACATTTAGCCTATTTGGAGATGCAAGAAAAAGCAGAAAAATAGGAAGTTAAAATAAAAAAAGATAATACAAATAGCAGATTGTTTTTGCAATATTTCTAAACCCTATTGATGCAGCATAGTTATTGTGCAAATGAAATTCATACTGCATTGATTTATTAGTGCCTGGATGCTGAAAGTGGGAAAGGGAATCAGAAGTCTAGTGGAAGGCAATCTTAGACATAATTATCCTGGTGGGAAGTCACATTGTCCTCACTATGGTAAACCACCTACCCACATCAGACAAATCACAAGCCAGGTCCCATAAAAGCATGATGATGGTTTTCAACAAGGGGGACACGTGCTTTTCATTATTCATGTTATTACATTTGATTTATTTTTCTATTTCATTTTGGTAATTTTGTGGGCACTCTTATATTGGTTAATTTCATTTTATAGTTATTTAACCAGGTAAGTTAGTTGAGAACCAATGTGAATTTTTTTTGACAGCCTGCCCATAAGCATACAATTGCCAGACAAGACTCTCGACCAGTAGATCTAACATCTAACAAAAAACAAAGATCTGACCAAAACAAATGTCTAAAATCTAACTAAAACGAAATGTCTAACAACTTATCAAAACCTTTCGTTTATTTGTTAGGATTCACCGATACCAGCACCGGGAATCGGGCCGATACTGGGCTCACGTACTTTTACTCATACTCAGAAATAAGACGATACCACGTTATGGAAACATTTGTGAAACTTGATGGTTGTGTTGCCTCTGACCGAGTAAGTATAGATAATATAGAATCCAAATTGGTAGAGCGGGAAGACTGATGTCAGGAAAGCAGAGTACAAGCTCTGCTTTGCTATACTGTTAAGAGGAGGAAAGGCAAAACACAAATACAACACAAGAAATTTGATCTAACATATTTAGACATAACATTGCAGAGTTCAAGTTGTACGCAAATGCTATCGGAGCAGAAACACAACAACAGCTAAGCTTGCAGTAGTGTTAGTTTGGTTCTTTCTACTGACTCGGATCTTGTCAAGTTGTTCAAAAAAATGGTCTAATCTTTGAAGTAATTTTGTTAATTTGAGTCAGTAATACCTACAGCAACCGTTCATGAGTATTTTTTACTTAGGCAAAGTCTCAGTGTACAAATTAATCTGTGTTTATCATTACAATAAAATATACTACTACATGAATTAGTACAGACCTACCGTATGTCCAATTATCTGTTACAAACATGTCTTGATCTATTTCTTTGCAAACATAAAACTAATACCGTATTCCGTGATTTGGTAGAACTCTGCTGACAGTCATTCAAATTAACGAAACAACCGTTCAACAGAACAATAAAACTGACCGAGTCTGTCGTTCACAAGTCTTTTTTACTCTGGCTAAGGCAGTGGCTCCGTGATTGTTTTCATCTATTTTTCATGGCATCAGTAATCAACTAACTATATTAGTTATT
This sequence comes from Esox niger, assembly GCA_016801105.1. NCBI lineage: Eukaryota > Metazoa > Chordata > Actinopteri > Esociformes > Esocidae > Esox > Esox niger. Next base: position 14,659 of record JACXGJ010011113.1, on the reverse strand, counting down.
AGAGTCTGTGTTCAATTATAAACAAGTCTTTATGATGTTCCTGCCTTGATAAAAGATAATCTGCAAATGCACATAGAAGTTGATTGGAGAAATGAGCAATATATCGGCTAAATCTCATATCACATACTATATACTACATATTGGGGAACGTACTTAGCAGATTTTGAAATATGTACTGTTTAAGGCATAGCAAGCTAGTATGTCAGTATTGGGACCGATTACGACATTTATGTACAAACTCTTTGTAAAATTGCATCTTAACATTAGATCATTTTGTCTCGAATTCACATCTCATTAAGTTTGAATATTTAGCCAGACACCATTAAGCTTTGTGTTGACATTTCTTATGAAGGTAACCAAAAATAGCATCTACTAACTTTATGGCTTTTGCCACTGGCCGTTTTAATAGCTTTTATGCCTGAAATAGGCCTACTAGTATTTTGCTACTTGGAAAAGTCATAATAATTTAGACTTTTCCAAGAGCAATTGCAAGCGAGACTGAAGAAGAACTCTATACTAACAAAGCTATTTCATTTCATGGCACAACAAAAAAATTCTGTAGGTGACCATGACTGAACTTTTGGTCAAATGAAAAGAAAAGAGAATTGTAGAAACACCAGAACCCAGTTCAAAATATGTTTAGGGTACAAAACTTTAGTTTTTTACCGACAAAAATCCTACCTAGTGCTTCTTTGAGTACTTGGTATTGGTACTTGGTATCAGCAAGTACGCAAATATAAGTACTCGTATATTGCATTGGCGCATCCCTAGTATTTTTAGATTATTTAATTACTAGGCTGTCTTCAACTCCCATTACAACACATAGGACAGAGCAACCCCAAACTTGTCATTCATACCCAAAAAGCTGACAATTTAAACCTCATACTGCCCTCTTAATTAAGACACTGTTATTATAACACCATAACGTGCAAGTGCAGAATAACTTGGGTTTTCAATCTCAATGATTAAAGTAATTTGAATCAACAACATTGTCTTTAATATTAGGTAGGTAGTTAATTCAACATCCCATTTTGCTTACGATGACCACATTTTTTAAAAATTGAATCAGTTAAAATGAACATACTTAGGGCCGGTTTCACAGACACAGATTAAGCCTAGTCCAGGATAAAAAAAGATCAATGGATTTTTTTGTCCTTGACTAGGCTTAATCTGCATCTGCAAAACCTGCCCTAAAAGTAAAGAAATGTTCACATATACAACATATTATTTATTGTCCAATTTCAGCACTGTCACAAGTAAGATCACAAGTCGGTCAACTTTTAATTTAAATGAATGAATAGCTATACAAATGTATACAATTATTCTGCTAATATTTCTAATCTGTTCTTCCCTTATCATAAACCCATTTGAAGAAACAATAGATTTTGCAATGTACAGAAGATTTTTAGTTAATGGCCTAAATACATAGACCTAGTGTTACATTTATATTTTATCCTTTATTAGGATTATATCACACAAAATAATATATTATGTATATATTATATACTAATGGTGTATATAAACACGTATACAACTTGTACCAGCCTGTTTCCCAAAATTTGGGTTTGTATATATTTTAATGTAGTTAATGTATTAAAAGCTACAAAACTTGTTGGTGTAATGGTGAAATTGAAGACTAACTGTTAACAGTAACACCCAAATTATAGCTTGAAATGTCAACTGGTGCGACATGAAAATGCTGTCACACCATTGGACTATCACTCCTGGTAAAATTACCCGATAATAAACTTCTATAATGACTTGTTAGAATTGGTTTTCATCAAGTAATAAGTATCATTAAGTGGCTCAGAGGGCAAATGTTATACTCACTCTCCCACGCCTGGTTCTCATTCTCAGCAAGCGGACCATTCCTCCAGTGCGGCCTGCGTCTTCCTCCTGGGTAGTGTCTGGATCATATACCTGTGTGTAGTGATTGCTCAAGCCGATTTTTGTATTTTTTATTTAACCTAAAATTAACCAGGAAATTGACTTACTGAAATTAAACATCTTTTGCTGGAGTGTCCTGGCAAAGACAAGCATTAACAAACCAAAATGAATCTAAAACACACAACGCAACATAGAGACATCAAAATGCACCAACAGTACCATGACAATTAATAACTAAATGATTACAACTACAATCATTAAAAGATGCTCAATAAGAACTGAAAACTAAATAGGCCCTCCTTCAATATTTTCAGTAATTTGCTTTATTCACACCCAGTGCTACAAGCTCCTGCTTTTTTAGGTCTGATTGAAGACCATTCCATTCAGTAGGTGCAGCAATCCTAAAAGCTTTTCTGACCATTTCTGTCTGGACCGTGGGTACTGCCAGTAAATAAAGATCCTGTGATCATAAGCAGTAGCTTTTAGAACTTTTTTGTGGATCATCATTTATTGATTCACCTTATCAAAAGTCTTTGATAGGTCAGTGAAGAGGGTTGTACGATGGTGCCCCTTGCCTAGGGAGACAATAAAATAATTTATTATTTAAGATCTGTTTGAATTATGCTGCGTTTTTGTATAAAACCAGATTGATAAATTGATAAAAGTTCTCATTTGCAATAAGTCTTTCAGTTGCTTATTCATAAGTGATTCTAAGATTTTCACTAAAACAGAGAGTTTGGAAATAGGTCTATCATTATTTGACAGTGTGTGGTATCCTTTTAACAGGGGACTCATTAATTTAATTCTTAATGAGATTAAAGGATAAAGTTGGTGCAATAAAATCATCAGTTAGCTTTAAAAGTATAGAATTATTGGGAACATCTGATTTATTTGTACTCAAATTAACTTATATTTGACGGTATTTTGTACCTCTGAGTTAGTAATCTGTTTAAAGCCAAACAACTGATTGCTGAGTTGATGACCATTGTTAACAGCATTTTCAAGTATTGGACACAGGGCTGGATCCAGGTATAAGCAACATTAGTGGATGGTTAGAGTACCCGGCCACTAGGGGCTCTCCAACTACTAGGGAGCCACTGACCAACAGGGAAGGGGGGGCCCCAAATGAAATTGGACAGGTATGGTTTAGCATATGAACTAAACAAACAGATGTAACAAACAAAAGGCTCATTAAATCAATCAAGTATATGAGCTTTGTCAGAGTTCTTAATTGAGTCTTTCACAATGCATGGAGAAAGTTCTGAAGCATTTTTAAGACCATCTAAAGATTTTGTGGTTTTCCAAATGTTCCTTGGATCATTTAGATTGTTTGCAGTTTAAATTAGAAAAGTGCAATGCTTTGGAATTTTTTATGAAAACAGTGCATGTATTCCTAAATTGCTCAAAAAAAGTGCTTGGCCTTGGCCCATGCCATGTCATATTGGTTAAGACGAAAAGACAGCTCAATCTAAAGCAACTTTAACCCTGTATCTTCTAGGGGGGCGGGGGCATTTCTATTAATAATTCCCATAAAACCATCACAGAATTTTTTTTGTATCTTTTTTTTGGATCTTGTAGGACTTCATACCACTTGAAATAATTTTGTTCTTTAAAATAGTTAGACACTGGCTGTAAACAGTTCCAATTAAACTTACCAATAAGAATTTCTTTATAATTGATAAAATATGTAAGACTAATTAAAAGGGGGAGAGTATCACTGGATGCCGAGGGAGGCCTGTAACAACCCACCACAGTAAAATGAAGATATTTATTATTCAAATTGTTGAATTATATATCTGAATTAAGGATTAATCAATAATTCAAATTGTTTACCAACGGACTTGAAGAGTAACACATTTACATGATACCTACATTATATATATATATATATATACAGATCTGGATAAAATGAAGAGACCACTTTTCTTTCCTTTCCAAAAATGTTAAAAAGGAAGGTTTTGAGTGAGGAACAGAAGGCTTAAAATTAAGGTCAGATTGAAGACCATAAAAGGCGATGTTTTTCTGGTATTAAAATAAAATAAACAATAACTCCATGCTCAGTTTGTTTACAATATGACGTTTGAACTTTGAACAAATTTATTCCACAAACTCCTGCGACCGGCACATGCTCCACGCACACTCGTAACAATAAGCCAGGGTATTCATGGTTTAGTTTGATGAGTATTTTGCCCAAACTATCTACATTTAAAAGAAGGATTTGGGAGAATTCTAAGGAAATGTCTCGGTCTCAGCGCTCAATTTTTCTATTGAGTGAGTGTTATCGTACCGCATTCAGTTCTTTCTGTACTGAGTCTTTGCTTCCCTGTACTGTTGCTTCATTTTCTTTCATATATCCAGGATCTGTTTGTTTCGATCGGATGAAAACCATTCCGAGAAGCCTAAAGCAAACGATACATATTGCTATTCGAATAGAACAACATGCCGCATTTTCACACCACGTCGTGTATCAAGCCGCAAACTCCGCCCAAAGTCTTAAAGTCAGTGGCCGACTGGCCCAGGCCCGTGTCAGTGGAAACAGAAAAAGTCTGGACTTTAGGGAAAAACACCAGTGTTTGGCACCAGTGGAAATGTGGCATTAGTGTCTCTGTATAAATATTCATTGTGTTTGTAAGCTCTCACGTGGATGCACTGAGCAGGCTGGATACTGAATCATGGGGAGCAGAAAACAACAGTCAAAAGACCTGCGTAACTAGGTAATGGAAATTTGTAAAGACGGAAAATTACATAAGAAGATATCCAAAGACTTTTAAATGCCAGTCAGTACTGGTCAGTCATTAATTAAGAAGTGGAAAATTCAGGGATCAATTAATACCAAACCAAGGTCAAGTAGACCTAGAAAGATTTCAGCCAAAATTGACAGAAGAATTTTTCGGGATATAAAGGAAAACCCACAGGTAACCTCAGGAAAAATAGAGACTGTTCTAGAAATAAATGGTGTGATTGTTTCAAGGACCAAAATACGATGATTCTTGAACAAAGATGAGCAGCAGGGTCGAGTTATTGAAAGAAGCCTCTACGGCACCAATGCCCCAAAAAAGCCCAGTTACAATATGCCGGTCAGTACCTTGACACACCTCACAGCTTCTGGCACATTGTAATTTGGAGTGAAGAGACCAAAAGTGAGCCTTATGGTCACAACCATAAGCGCTTTGTTTGGCGAGGTGTCAACAAGGCCTATAGTGAACAGAATACCTTCCCCACTGTGAAGCACGGTGGCGGCTCACTAGTTTGGGGGGTTGTGAGCTCTAAAAGCACGTGGAGTCTTGTGAAAATTGATAGCAAGATGAATGCAGCATGTTATCAGAAAATACTGGCAGACAATTTGCATTTTTCTGCACGAAAGCTGGGCATGGGACGCTCTTGGACTTTCCACCAGAACAATGACCGTAAGCACCAAGGCCAAGCTGACCCTCTAGTGGTTAGAGCAGAAAAAGGTGAAGGTTCTGGAGTGGACATCACAGTCTTCTGACCTTAATATTATCGAGCCACACTGGGGAGATCTCAAACATGCGGTTCATACAAGATGATCAATGACTTTGCATGACCTGGAGGCATATGGCCTCATAGACAACTATTACAAATGACAGCACGCTGTCATTGATGCTAAAGGGGGCAATACACAGTATTGAGAACTAAGGGTATGCAGACTTTTGAACAGGGGTCAGCAAATTTTTTGCCGGTCCACGTGAACGGAGCCGGCCTAGAAAAGTGATTGTCTCTTACTGAGTCTGTTAGAAATCAGCCGTTTCGTGTAGTAGTTGTAATAATGATCGTGTACCCGGTTGTCAAGGGAGAGAGCAGATCATTTGTTTATTGCAGCATTAGATAGTCTTGTTCATGAGGTTACGGACATGGTCTTCCTTACACAACCTCTTCTCACTCAGTCTCTTCTCACTGTAATATTGGTTACAAGCTGATATATACATTGAAGGGCGTGTTTACCTAGTAAAGATCCGGTTTCCAAGACAGTAACCCCCATGCCAAATGGTCAATGTAAACATTCCTGTGGTTATCAGAGCGCAACCTACAAAGAGATAGTCTAAACAGAGATATTTCTGTTCTCATTATCCAGGCACATTCACTTCCAATGAAATGTACATTAATATTGTAATTGTTAACGCTCAGATTCCACAGTCCATCCGACCCTGAGTGACTGATTATCCCTTGTTAAATAGTATAGGGTTTAGAGTCATGGGCTACGAAGCAACATGTCCTGCATTCAACTCCTGTACACAGTCACCACACATTATGCCTGAGGATCAGGACAGATAAAAACTTTGTTGGCTATAACTTCATGTAGCTAGGTAATAGGAAGCCTAAAATAAAACTGTTCTGTTGGATATAAGGATTTGTTCGGGATAGACAAACACTGGCTACCTACTCGATTCTCTTGTCTTTTCACTTGATAAAAAAGTCAGTTATTGTCGCCTATATTGATAGGTACTCAATTTCATTCACGAATAGCTAATTAGCTGTTAAATCGGCCAGTGGTAAAAGAGGATTGTTCTGAATAGACAAAAACTTTGCAGGCTACAAACTTCTGTGGCTATGGGAAGCCTAATATTGAAACAGTTTACTGTTCTGATGGCCAAACGAGGGTTCATTAGCGTTATTTTAGCAGCAGAATATTATACTGGCAGAACTCAGATTTTCATTATCACAATAAAAGTCATCATTAACATTTACAAGGCCATATAGTTAACAATCGATTATGTAACGAAGAACAGACAACAACACCATTGGAACAAACATTAAATATAAAACGATAGATTGTTAACTATATTGCCCTATATTATTCAATGATGGCTTTTATTTTGAAAAAGTAAATCTGAGTTGGTGCTGCTAGAATTATTCCCCTGCTGCTAGAAGAACAGCCATCACTAATTTACTGCTATATTACAACCATTTCTGGTTGATCTTTGAATGATTTTCTTAGATTTTATTCTGGATAGTCAAACACTTCGCTGGCTACACGATTCTCTCGTCTCTTCACTTGGCATAGAATTCCATTATAGTCACAGTATATTGATACAGTAGTTATTGTATCAATGTCGTTCATGAATGGCAAATAAGCTGTTTAAACAGCCAGTGGCAAAAGACATACAGTCCATAGATACTATTTTTAGTGGAGATAAACTTCATAAGAAACGTTACCCAGTATATTAAAACTTGACTGTATATCCTTATCTATATGAATTACTGAGCCAAGATATTGGCATCGGTAGTACTTGACCAGATACGCATCAGATCCATTTTTCTAATTAAGCTACATACATTCAAGATACTAGGGACTGGCTGTGATGCTCTCTCTCCTTATACAACCTGCCTGGTAACTAACCTTGAGGTTATTGCACACCCTTCATGGTGAGATGTAAGATGTAAGAATTCCAATATGCCTCAACCTAAACCGAACACTGTGCAGATGTAAATGTGTACTAGTGTAGACATTAGTTTCTAACTGTCAGCATCAAGCTGCACAATTGAAAGACTTAGTAGCAATGTTTATTGATTTTAACAACAATGTTGAATGTTGATGGTGTATAGGGCTGAAGCGCTAATGAGTGTATGTCTGTGTATTCATCAGTCTTACCTCTTCTGTCAATGTGCCTAGCTATAATTCAAGTAATTCTCCCTTGATGCCAGTCACCACCATAGTTATTCACGTGGCATGTAATAACTAAGATATAATAGCAACAGTTAACTGACTGTGATGTTCAGTAATGGAGGTTGGACAGCTGGCATCTGAGTGAGATGGTATTTAGTGTGTTTGCATTAAAGGGCCATTTTGCCACATTTTTCTTTGTGGTATCGGAAATCTGTAGTAATAGTGGAATCATAGGGTTTCACAACATTTATGCACTAGCAATAATTATGAGTGCATACAAAAGCACATCCTAAAATGCTGAAAATATATTGGTCAAATGGAAATGCAATGTCCTCCTCTTCCACTGATGTCAATTAAACACCTGATACTCTCCTCAAACGAACAATTGCAAACATTTAATTCTCGAAATTCTTGGTTGCTAACTATAATTTTCTATATATTTTTTGGGGTTTATTGAGAAAACAAAGATTAAATAGTGTAGGGGCTCATTCATAAAGAAGAAACATTTTTGTAAGTTGGTGTGTATAGCGAGTTTGCTAAAATGGAGTTTGGTTTGAATGTGAACTGTTGCTGCTCTCATTCAGCTGACTTACACACATTTCCTTGAAATTTCCACAGTGTGATTCAAGTGGGATTTTATAACAGGACCTATAAAATTAAAAGTATTATTAATGCGAAATTAAATTATGCTTTCTGTGTGGCCAAAGCTCGTTGTCATCAAAAAAGAATCATAAGTTGTTTCTATAGGTTCTTTCCCATGAGGCTGACAGACTTCCACTGGTACATCCACCTCCTCTTTGCAGTATATGTCCATTGAGCCATGTACTGAGACCTAATGTTTTACACAATATAATACCCAATTAAGAAGTTCTTGTCTAATATGTGTTTTAGTTACCACAAATAAAGATGGTTTCCAAATCTAAGCTCAGCTATGGTCCAAACAGTGATTGATAGAGATGGCCTCGGATAGTTCACGTCTCATATTGTTGTATGGCAATATGGTGCAGATACCCTATTAATAAAACTGAGTGATTAATTGCAGAACCTCCCTCCAGTCTTCCCTTCCTTGTCATGTATTGAAAAGGTGCTTTTCTAATTAGAAAAGCCTGATTGAGTGTCTGTCCTCCCAGGGTCAAAACCAAGGATTCATATTCTGCTTTTGTGTCAGCAAAAAGGGATATTCCTGGAGTTAAAAATGCAGAATACTCAGAACTCACACTGATAATCATATACTTTATCTTCCACTGTGACTACATTCTCAGTCATGCATGGACCACCTTTTTTGCTCAGCTAGTTTTATTTTTAACTTCATCAAAAGTAAAATGTATTCAAGCCAGTGTTTTAACAACCTAACAAGTGTACAGTATGTAATATAGTATTTTTCTCGTTGGATACATACACTGAAACTTCATGGATTTCATAATGGTATGTAAACTTTCTAGTATACCGTAAACTACACTGCTCAAAAACAATCACGGAAACATTGAAATCAGTGCTCCCTGAAGCACTGAAACAGCCTTTCTCTTGGTATCCCCTCCATGCTGTTGAGACTGTACTGGGAGACATAGGAAACCTTCTTGTGATGGCATGTTCAGATGTGAGGAGATACCTAGAGGAGAAGGAGAAAGATAAGGAGAGAGCACTTGTCTGTGTTCTTATGAGACTATAATAACTCTGATCTAAGATGTTGTAAGGGTTATTTATTAGAAAATATAACAAACTTTATACTAAAAAGGTTAGCTTGCTGAGTTTGTCAACAAGCTTAAAAAGTTTGCTGTGTAACTACTAAATCCGGTAAATATTTGACAAATATCTGATTGTAACAGACTAAAACAACATCAATTACTATGTCAAGCAGCCTTTTAATCTTAAAATAATTAGTTTCAATCAAAATTCTATCGATCACATTTCTGTCAAAACAAAGGGTGTGAATGTTTCGATCAATTGTGTTCTGTTCTATATTTAGACTTAATTTAGAACAGTTTGTAGATATATTTGTGACTTTTTTTGTCTAGATCAGTGATAAAAAAACAGATGAAATATATTTTTATTTCATGTTGTAACACAATAAAGTAAGCACAAGTGAATACATTTGAGAGGTACTGTGTAAGTAGGGCTGGCAGCAGTGATCATTAACAGCCAATTTTTTACTAGCTCGCAAAGATTATTTGGCTTGAAAAGCAATATAATATCTGGTATTTCTTTCGAATCATGCTGCCCCTGCCATAAAAAGAGTTGGATCCTTGGGTAGCTGATATCATTTACTATTGGCCCATCTTCACCCCCATACCCACCACCCTCAGAATTGCCTTGTGATTGAGGGAAGGGCAGTTGACCTATCAAACTATGAGTGACCCTTTCCAGATTTTGTGATATCAAACTGTGTTGCTGGCACCCTTCAGCCGTGTGCGTACGTTTGTTATCATTAATTAATGATATTACTATTTACATCGTTAGCTTACCAGAGCTAACGATTAATCCATTGCTTACTTTTGCTACAGTGAAAATTAGCCTAGTTACTGTTTACCTGTATAACAAGTCAATCTATGTTGCTACAATTTTATGCCAAGTGAGTGCGCCAAGCTTTTAAGTTTGCCACAGGGGCTGTTTGATGGAAATGTCCTTTTCTTGGAGGATGTTGTCGTTCCACACGTCCAAGATATCCAATTCAACATTTAAAGTAAAATTAAGATGGCAAGGAAAGGGGCAATAGCACAAATAACAAATGCTGTTATTCAAATTATTTTATATTTTTCCATTGACGTGTGACAAGTAAGCATTTCAATATAACATGCCACGTTGAGAATTGCCTTCTCTTAGTCCCTGGCCATGTAGTATAGTGTATTTAACCGTAAGTTTGTGGCGTTCTGGACCGGGGACACACTGAAAACACTGATGTGGTTTGTGATGCGCAAGAAACAGGGTCACTGGCACTGTTGCCAGTACCGTAACCTTATGGTCATCCCTGTGATATATCAGTGGCTACCAGAAATAGATATGTTGTAAAACAGATGGTCTTATTCTGTAAAGCAGATTGTTGTTCTGCTTAGCCCTCTCAAACATAATGCACAAGGGATCTTTATGGTAGACTCTGACCTAAAATAGGCCTAGATAACCAACCTGATTAACTGTTCCACTCATGCCTAAAACATCTAGGAGGACTGACTGATAGGAGAAGGCACTTCATGTTTAGCGGCTCTGAGAACGACATATTGTTCTGACCTAGGCTACAGCCAGGCTCTCTTGACAAAACATTGTCAATAATACTTTATAGCCTTTATGATTGTATTGTTTAATTTAAGCTTAAGGAACAAAATATTTATTAAAAGGGAACAAAATACACCACTATTTCATGTTTTGGTGTATGTCTGTTAACCATTCAAAAAACGAATATATGAAAATGCAGGAATCGCATAAATTGCATATCGGGTCTCGATGAATGAAATATATACACTGTGTGCTTAATTATTAGGCAAATCATACTCCTCAATAATTATTTTCTTGTTGAACATACACAATCCTTTCAGTCAATCCAAAATGTAATTGAATCTCAAACCTGAACAGTTAATAAAGGAAAAGTGAGTTTTGATCTTTCTCAGGGAATTCATAAGACAGCAGAATTATTAGGCAACAATTGGTGTGCATAATTATTAGGCAACTAATGACAAAAAATTGTGTTCATTCTCAATTTTTTAAGTGTAACAAATAAGTAACATAAAATGGAAATTAATAAAAAAATGTGTCCTTTCAAAAATATTCAGTGACCAATATAACCCCCCTTCTTTTCAATAACTGCCAAGATCAATCAATCAAATGTATTTTATAAAGCCCTTTGTACATCAGCAGTTGTCACAAATTGCTTTTACAAAACACCCGGCCTGAAACCCCAAGGAGCAAACAGTAGCCAAGCAGTGGATTTCTTGGATGCATGTGATTGAGCATTGTCCTGCATGAAGATCATGTCCTTCTTTAATGCTGAGGATTTCTTCCTGTACCACTGTTTGAAGAAAGTATCTTCCAGAAACTGGCAGTAGGTTTGGGAGTTGAGTATAAGTCAATCTTTAACCCGAAAAGGTCCATCTACCTCATCCATAATGATAGCAGCCCATACCAGTACCCCTCCTCCACCTGGCTGGTGCCTGACTGAAGTGGTGCCGTGTGTCCGTTAGTGATCCAGCCATGGGCTCATTCATCTGGTCCATCAAGTCACTCTCATTTCATCTGTCCATAAAACCTTTGAAAAATCTGTCTTCAGGTATTTCTTTGCCCAATCTGTACAGAACATTTCAAATCTTATTCAGTGGTGGTCGTGTTTCAGCCTTCTTGACCTTGGCCATGTCTCTGAACACTTGACACCTTGTACTTCTGGACACTCCAGGTAGGTTGCAGTTCTGGAATATGATGTCACTGGAGGATAATGGGCTCCTGGTAGCTTCACGTTTAATTCTCCTCAGTTTTTTGCCGTTAATTTCTTCTCCATGTGTTTTTTGCACCCCAGTTGATTATTCGCAACAAAACCTTTGATTGTCCAGTGGTTACGCCTCAAAAGTTTAGCTATTTCAAGAGTGTTGCATCCGTCTGAAAAGCATTAAAAAAATGTTGACTTTTCAGTGTCAGTTAAATCTCTCTTTTGTCCCATTTTATCTGAGGGCATGAAGCAGCCTAATAATTATGCACACCTTGATATTGGGTGTTATTCACTGTTGCTACACCCTCCCTCAGTACACCAATACATTTTACCTGAGAATTATTAAATATAATGGCCATTCAAGTTTATATGGTTTGGAGTTGGAAAATTTGCATAATGATACGATCAGACTACTCACTTGCCTAATTATTATGCACTCAGTGTAAAAGATCAAAATCTTTACTGTACATTGTATATTCGTTGAGAACAAAATGCTGTAACAAAGATCAATGGAAACCAAAATCACCAACCGAGGGCTGGATTCAAACTCATACTAAAAATCTAAGCAAACAATAGAAATGACAGGCTGTTCCAACTTGCATGAATTTCATAACAGCAACTCCTAATGTGACTCAGTAAGTGTGTATGGCTCCCACGTACCTGTATGGGGGCCCACACTGCTGACAGTGTTTGGGCATGCTCTTGATGAGACAGTGAATGGTGTCCTGTTGGATCTCCTATTCACCTGGATAAGGGTTTCAGTAAGCTCTTGGACAGTCTGTGGTGCTATTTGGGGGCATCGGACGCACCGTTACATAGCATCCCAGAGGTTCTCAGTTGGATTCAGGTCTGGGGAACGTGAGGGCCAGTCAATGGCATAAATGCCTTCATCCTCCAGGAATAGCCAACACATGCACTGCCTGAAATCTGACGATAGGTCAGAGGGTTTCATCCTGATACCTAACAGCAGTCAGAGTACCGTTGGCTAACACATGGATGCCTGTGTGACCCTACAAGGATATGCCACCTTAGTCCAGCACTGACCCACTGCCAAACTGGTAATGCTGGATGAGGTTGTAGGCAGCACAACGTTCACCACAGCGTCTCCAGACTCTGAAGAAGAATCAGCAAGGAAGGATAAGGAGAGAGCAATTGTATGTGGCCACCACCTGCAAAATCATTCCCTTTTTCAGGGTTGTCCCGCTTGTTGTTTCATCTGCACCAAAGCAGGAACCTCATCCCTGCATGTCAGTTGTGCATGCTACCCTACTCCATCAATTTCATTGTACTGTACTTATTCAATTACAATAAAGTTGAATCTAATCTAATGCATAAAAAATGACAAAATCAACCCAATGGCACCTAATGACCACATTCATAAACGTTGATTATGATTCTTTCATGTGTCATAGCTATGTCAGTTTCATGACAATGTCATGTCACTCTTATGCACACTTCTACAAATAAAGTGTTACCACATTCTGTAAGTAGAAACAACAAGACAATAATATTTTCAATGACTACAAACAGGTTTAAAGTGTTATTTGTCTACCCTTAGCCAGGCAGCCAAACCAGCTTTCTTAGACAATGCATAAATATCATCAGAGTTTAAGTGATATCTAGAGATGAATGTCATTGAGATTGTTGCACAATAGTTTTTGTCAAATTACTAAAAAGCTGCAATTTCTCAAATTACCTATCATGCTTGTGTTACTTATAAACTGACTACACAAATCCTGCATTGTAATTACGAATGTAATAAAAAATGATCTGTGTATAAAAATGTATGCTAAATGAAATAATTTATTAAACCAAAACCTCTGCCTGGCTTCAAGTCACAACACATACCATCCTGATAGCAATCATGCTTGCAGGCGGTGATCTGGGATTCTACAAAATCTTTGCAGGAGGAAACAAGCTTTTAAAAAATAATTTCACTATTTCATGTGACAATGTGTACATTTGAGAAATGTCTGTTTTACAATAACATGGAGTGTAACTCTGATCTGTCTGCAGTGGATCATTATGATCTCTGACCATCTGTTAATATGCCCAAACCAATAAGGGGATCTGTCCTTAGTTCTTCAGGAATGTGGTTGACTATCTTTTATGATGTTCCCCTAATCCGTTGACAATAAACACCTAGAGCAGGAAGGATAAGGTCGGGGGACAGCCCACCCTTTGGGTAAAAACTATGTATTATTGACATTTGACCGCTGGGCAGTATCTTACCACACCCCTTTTACCTGTAATAAATAGTGGCTGTTTATGTATTTTCCTCCGAGGGCCTCACAGGCCTGTTATGATAGGCTTAAGACGCATCTTTCTATTTGCAAATAAACTGCTAATTGTGCCAAGAGAATTGTGTCTCTGTACTGTACTTCCATTATAACTTCAGGACTAAACAACGATAAAACACACTCACCTTCATTTGGTCTCGATAGGTAGGTTTCTATTTCTGTAGCTGCTCAAACATGATATGATACATATTTCTTGTATGTACTGTGAAAATTCTCGATGAGAAAGATGAAGACTTGTGTATAAGGTTCAATAGACCAAAAGAGTATGCATACAGGAGATAGTTACAGTATGACAATAATCCATCTCTTGGGCTTAAGAAGCATACTTCACTGTATTCAAGTAAAATGTAACAATAGGACAGGTGGTTATACTCACTACACACAGGTGGTTATACTCACTACACACAGGTGGTTATACTCACTACACACAGGTGGTTA
>JACXGJ010011112.1:0-20486 GCA_016801105.1 Esox niger | reverse complement strand
TACACCTTCCACACGTCTCTAGACATGACCTACACCTTCCACACGTCTCTAGACATGACGTATACCTTCCACACGTCTCTAGACATGACCTACACCTTCCACACGTCTCTAGACACGACCTACACCTTCCACACGTCTCTAGACATGACCTATACCTTCCACACGTCTCTAGACATAACCTACACCTTCCACACGTCTCTAGACAGGACCTCCACCTTCCGCATGTCTCTAGACACGACCTACACCTTCTGCAGACAACAGAGACACATTCTAATGCCTGCGTTACCACAGGAAAATACACTCCTCTCTATCTTATTTCTCCACAGGGATCTCTAACTGTTACACTGCATACAACCTAGTAATTCTACACTGCCAGAACCTATGTCTAATTAATTTAATGTATCTTAAATTATGAAACAGGAATAAGCAACTTTTAGGAAGTTGTTATCTGCACTCACTAAACTCTCTGAATAAGAGCATCGCCTAAATGAAAATAATGTAAAATAAAAAACTACATACAACTCCAGAAAAAATGTATAGACCACTGTACCTTTTTCTTTCTGTTCCAAAAAAGTTGAAATGGACAGTTTTGAGTGAGGAACAGAAGCATATAATTTGCAGTGGTCTCTTAATTTAAACCCTTCTGGTTCCTCACTGAAAACCTTCGATTTCGAGTAAAGAAAGAGGTGCAGTGGTCTCTTAATTTTTTCCAGAGCTGTATATATATTTTTTTCCTATTGCCACCCCCTGCAGTTCAGGGTGTCTGCAAACCAAACCGCCCCCTCTTTCCTATGAGCTCTGGTCCACAGTAATGCCCTGCATGGGGAATATGATGCCCATTGGGATGCAGAGTTTTACCCAGAACCCCTGCAGCTCAGTGGCCCATCAATTCTCCATGGGACAGTGATGCCTCGTGCCTCTTCTTAGTCCCCCACTAATCACCTCCATAACTCTGAGAACCGAGACAAGGTTTCATCCAGGGTGAAAAAAATAAATAATACTTTACCCCTTGAGGCAGAGAAAGTCACCGCCACAAAATATAGTCTCAGAACGATTACTGGGATTGTTTGACAAACACTGGCAGGACGTTGTGGCTGTGTATTTTCTTTCAGTCTTTTTAACCATTACTGTGCAGTTTGTGGTTTTGATTGAGAGGCTGGACAAACAAGGCTTTTCTTTGGAGAGCGGGACAAATGGACAGGGAGTTCTAATGTCTTGGTTATTTATACTTTCCATATACAAAGCAGCCCAGTTATATATCTGACTAAGAAAACATGAAATTTGATACTACGGAAAGCCGGGACAGATTGGGTTCCATCAATCGTGAGGTGGTCTTTGACTTGTGTTTCTGCCTCAGAGCCACCAGAGAGGGAGGTAGGGAGGGTAAAGGGACAGGAGGCAGAGACTAGAGTTGGGTGGCGAAAAGAGGAAGTGTGTCAGGACAAAAGTGGGAGGGGAAAAAGAACAGGGACTATGATAGAGTAAGGTCCGAAACAAGAAGTACAAAAAAAGAGCTGAGTGAAATGCTGGCTAGTCCACAGATATACCTCATGGAGGCGTCCATCACCACTATGTAGCTAAAGGAAGTTGTCAACCGTGTTGGTCGACCGTAGCGGAGGACATGGCCTTCAGACCTCCTCCATGTTGATTCACGTGATTAGCATTGGTGAGAACTGCATTGATTCTGAGTATCCCCCACGATTCCCCCTTTATAAAGGGAAATGCCCTTTGAACCCGCTACAGCGGAGAAGAAGCCAACAATTCCAAGCTCCGGAGGGGAGTCGGGGTTCTCTTACTGACCATACAGACTTCGAGGGCTGTGGTCTTCATCGTTGTTCCTCGTCTGTATTTAATGGGTGGCGTGCTGCGTCGTTTGTGACGTATGGTAGATTTCCCCTGATAATTTCTCCGGTTTCTTAACTGGCCGTCTGTGTAAAGTGTACGTTATGTTGTTTATGTGGGTATCCGGTGGTTTTGGAATGAACCAGAGCTCGCTGGGTTTTAATGGTTTGAGGCCCGGCAACATGTTTCCCCTCTGAGTACCACGGCACGCTCCGAACAGGAGAGGGATTGTCTTCTGTGTCGGGTGAGTGAAGTGGAGGAGAAAAAGAGAAAGATAGATGATGAGGAAAAAAAATAACAGAAACGGTAGGAGACATAGGACATAATTATGATTCTAACCAGGCGAACGTTGAAAAGTAAACCAAGAGCATAAGGGCGAGAGATACGTTCTTACATTGACTTAACCAAAAGTCTGACCACAACTTGACCTTGAGTAATTGTTCTAGTCTGGGGCTTGGGGCTGTAGTATCCTCAGTTCTGACATGCTGAAGGGGGGGGGGGGGACAGGAGGTGGAGGGTACAGAGAGCGAGGCCCTATGATCAGACAAACATCTGCTCTTACATTTTTCATACTGGAACGTGGCAGAAATGACTGGGGAAATATGGAGATGAAAATACATTCACATGGAAACCAGGTCTACACATTAATGACAGGCAGAACTGGGACGGACGGTAGGTTACTGGAATATTCTGTCTGGTTTTGAATGTACTTCTTGTGCATGAAACCCTTTGTTTAAGATAGCCCAATGTTGGTTCTTGTGTCAGAGTGTGATTAAAGGGTGATCACTGAACCAACAGGTAATGGTTTCCAAACTCTCTTCTTACCTGTGTCTGGATACAAGAATGGATTATGGGGGGGGTCCGTTCTGATTATAATTCAGTTTGAATGGAAGGTTGTGGATGGGTTATGTACTGATGACCAGTTGGTTGAAATGTTCGTTGTGCCCATCTTCAAGTAGTTAGCTGTTATCATTTGAAGTGTCTTGTATGTAGAATTACAGGTCGTGATTGGGCTGTCCGCCCACGTCAAAGGTTTGTCCTTATGCAAATGCTTTCTGTGGACTCCGTGTGGAGAAGATGATGCTTCGCTGGGAGCAAATGGGAATCCAGATAAGCAGATGAGCAGATGTAATGGTTGGACGTTAGAACTTAGACATTTTAGAGAACCTTCGTGAGACAGGATGTGGCTTCCCATTGATCATCAAACTGAATGAAGGAACTGGGGAATGATCTGTGAACTTTTGAGAGAGTCTACACTTATAATTTCTCACCTGTGGGGAGAATTACAGGATCTGTGTAAGACAAAGAACATCTGCTAATAGCGTGATTGTGTTGAAGAACAATTTCAGTGATTTGCACTTCATATAAAGGTTTACTAATATTGTCCCTGGTCTGCTATATTGGAGGTATTGTTTGATAACACATGATCCACAGATATCAGCAACGTTTTAACGCTCTACAAACCCAAACCCTGACTCTGACCTTAACATTTTTCCTAACCTTGAACCTTCCCCTAAACCCTAACATGCAGATGTTTAAAATCAGATGTATTAAAAGTGTGCTGATAGTGTTACTCTCTTTAGGACATGTTCCATTTGTAGATCAAATGGAAATGGGGATTTGGAAAATGAAGTGTCACCCATAGTTTTGGTACCGTGTGTATGGAATAATCTTTATAACACTAAAACAGTAAACTTTAAACAGTAGGGTAGTCCTTAGATCTACTCCCTGTGTGATTCCAATTTTACTGTACAGTTAGGCCCAAAAATGCCCACAAAGTTAGGAAAACCTGACAATTCCCAAATACATTTTGGGAATTGCCTGGAAGAGCAATTGTCTCTTACTGACTGTCTGACTGACTGACTGAGTGAGCCTTGTTAAATAGCGTATTGGTTAGAGACGAGGGCTCTGGGACGACGGGTCACACATTCGGCTCCCGTCACAGTCAAAATGGATTTTGAGGCTTAATTTCCGCAATTTCTTGTGAGTTTGGTACACATCCGGAGAATAGGGAGACATTAGTTACGTTCAACATTGGCTGGCCTAGCACCGGAAATAGCTCCTTTATTAGTTTCGCTGGAATCGGGTCTAGTTGACAATTTGTGGGTTTAAGATCGCTACTGATTTAGTGAACTTGTCAAGCGATATTAGTCAAGTGTCCCCATTGGTACCAGGTCAGGGAGGTTCAGGACATTCTCTCTAGATATTGGGGACTATAACCAGTTAAGAAGTCAGTTATTTGTTTGCTAATGGTAATGGTGATCTTTTCATCAAAGAAGTTCATGTATTCATTACAGCTAAAGTGAAGACCCACTTCCCTTGTTGAGCATAGCTTTTTTGTTAACTTTGCAACCGTACCAAAGAGAACCTTTGGATTGTTTTTGTTCACCTCAATCAGGAGAAATATGGTGATCGAGCAGATGTGAGTACTTTTCGTTATTTTATTGTACCGGTTATCCAGACTAGTCTGGTTCTTCCAACTTGGTGGAGCGACACTTTCGCAAAAATTTTCTGGAGGTTTGCTTGAGTGCTCTAGTATTGTCTGTGTACCAGGGAGAAAGTTTCTTGTTGCATGTTTTTTCGTTTTTAGTGGTGCAACGGTATCCAAAGTATTTCACAGTGTTGAGTTTAGATCCTCGATTTGATCGTTTGTGGATTTATTTACTCTGTCCTCAATGAACAAGCTTGGAAGAATATCAAGAAATCTATTTGTATTCTGAGAATTCATAGTATGGCTTTTGAAAGTCATTGTTAGCGACGCGAGTGGGTTTCTTGTTTTAATGGTAAATGTAATACGACAGTGATCCGATATTCTAGGAATTTGGGAGGAAATTATTAGATCTACAATATCCATTTCTCGTGACATGACTAAATCTATGGTATGATTGTGGCAGTGCATTGGACCTGAGACATGTTGGATAAAATTGAGTCAGTAATGGATTCAAAGGATTTTTGAAGAGGTCATTGGACTTTTCCATATTAATATTGAAATCGCCAAAAATTTGAATAGTATCTGCCATGACTACAAGTTTGGACAAGAATTCTGGGAACTCATTGAGGAACATTGTGTATGGCCCGGGGTCCTGCAGATAGTAGCTATGTAAATCAATTTATCAGCCTGGTTAGCTTTCATGAGTAAAACTTCACAAGAATGAAAACCTGTGATGTGTTTAAGAGTACATTTATATTTACTGTCATAAATATTAGCAACACCCCCTCCTTTTCGGGATGCATGAGGGATATGATCACTAATATAGCCAGGAGGAGAGGCCTGATTTAGGGCAGTGAATTCATCAGGCTTTAGCCATGTTTCATGCAACTGTCTTTGGAGCAAGGGATCTGACATTTAGGAGTCCCATTTTGAGATGCGAGGTGATACAGTCATTTTTATTTGTGACCGAAATGGAGGAAGGTTTTATCTTAATAAGGTTGCTATTGTTAGCACTACTTTGTTTAATGTTTCTCAGCCTGGGACAAGTCACAGTCGCAATAGGCAAAACTACTCTGGCAATGCTATTGATGGATTCAATAATGCTAGCAGGCTGGCTAACTGACTGGACTCACTGAGTCCAGTCTGTTTATCAAGATGTTTTTTCTTAAAGCATTTCTTGCTTTGAATATTGAAAAATGGTTTTGAACGCATCAGTTTCCAAATCATGTAGTCTAGGTCTACAGTATACATTTCACTCAGTCTACATTATCATTTGCATAAAAATAATTTAGAAATATCTGCTTGCTTATTTGGTGTGAAAATTAACACACCCATATATTCAAGCTGCCGTTTCTTTCCTTCATTTCCGGATTATATATGTTGACAAAAATGATAAAGTAATCATAAAACAGCATACTATACATTGTATATTGTATATACATTTATACTTAATGTTTTCTTTAATTTCTTTTTCAGTTGTGCACTGCACAAACTATACCAAGTCTGTATTTCAAATCAATTGTCTGCTTTTTTATTAGGTCCCACCTAATATATTAATCCTTTCATTTTATTCTCCATAGTGATTAAATAAATTACACCTGCGTTTTCAAAATTTCTATGAGACCGGACGGTTTTTAATTGTCTTCATGGTTCCCACTTTTTATTTTATCACCTTTCTACTGCTGGGTTATGCAGACCTACAGCTGGAAACCTTCTCTGGTGGGATTTTCTTCCTCAAATAAACCCTCCACATTTGATTCATAATCACACACAAGTCTGTGTGCTCCAGAGTTGTTCTGCTTTTTGTTTTCAGCTGTGAGGGCAGAATTAACAGACAGTCCCTTCTGAAAACTGGCCTGACCATGTGATAACACAACCACAAGCAGAACAATCTCCCACAGGCGCTAGTGTTCCTATTTTCTATGCAAGCTTTCAGCCAGAAATGTGTCAAGACATGAAACTCAAGACTTGTATTCAGTGAATTCTGAGAGACGTCTCACAACATAACGATGGATGGAGCACCTGTATTCCCTCAGAGCATCGTCACATTCAGATCTTTTCAGTTCAACTCAGTTATTTGGCAGCCATTTGTTCAGGATTCCTAGCTACCTATTAAGGGTGAAGGCAGGAGGGTTGCCGGACAAGGCTGTGTAGGGTGGTTGTTTTGTCTAGCAGCCTTTTCAACAGCTCAAGCAGACAGCTCTTAGTGCAGCCAGGAAACTCCAAAACCATCATATTCACTAACCTTGCATGTCACCTGCTACAGAGCCTGGTCTCCTGCAAACCCCAGGTCCGCTTTAAAGGGCTTATGGCATCCTCATCTTTAACTGTACACTTTGAAGGGGTGGGTCATTCACTGAGATTGTGAACTCTAAATTTAGGGCCACTCATGATATTGTCTGCCGTTCCCAGCCAATCAGCAGTCATGAAGCGAACCATGGGACGGTATGCCTGATAGTTCTGTAGGTAGCCTTGGAAATGTTGTTGCTACGGAGATAAGAAAGGGCTAGCTTGGCTGGAAGGAGTTTATCACCACCAGCCTCCATTCACTTTGGTGTTGTGGAGAACTTGTTTCTTGTTTTACAATTTTTTCCAGTGGTGACCATCTGAGGGGACACTCTTCAGTGCCCCTGTGGCAACAACAACATTAGCCACTCACTGAGGTGGACAAGACTTTTCAGGGAACAGTTTTCCTCTCATCTTGCTGGGATGTCTTGGAATGGCCACTAGTTTCTACGTCCCCTTCCATGGCGGTGAATGCCATCACGGGTCCCAATAAAGAGCACTTCTAAGTGTTACATCTGAAAATGCATCCGTTTAAAATCTCTGTGAAACATGTAGTTTGCCTTTAGCCATCCATGGATATTTGGACTAAGTTGGACTAAGTTTAGTTCAACAGTCAAGTCTCTGAAGTGTGACAGGCAATTTTCTCCCATAAAGACAAAGTCGGCTTGTGTGTTGACCTTGCTGGTTACAGTGTCTTGATGTCTGACAAGTACATTGATTTGTTTAAACTTGAGTGACTCCGTCACATTTCTCTGATACGTTCCTATATGTTGTCCAAGAGGCCATGGTGAACGTGAAGAGCGAGGCCATCTGCCTTGGCTTCCTGCAGTTTGAGTTAGCCAGCTAGCATTTTCCTTTCAGTCACTGACTTACCCCACAGTAGACGGCTAACGTTGACAAGCTGTCGAGCAGAAGTGACCTCAAGGACGTTGAGGCTAATGACAGCTAGGGCCTACTTTGAATAAAAAAGGACCATTCTCACCTGTTTTTTAGGGTTGTGAAATGTCCTTGGGTTTGAGATAGACCAGCTGTATGCGGCCAACTCACCCGTACTTGCTGTGTTAACATCTTTAACACTCAACGTTCAGCGGGCACAATTCATATTATTCACATCTGGCAGAAGGCAGTCCATATATAAGTTCATTTCCAGCCATGCTAGCAAAAAGAATTCCCCTGCATTTTCTACACAAAATCACTGCATAATAAAAGCAGAGCACGTGCAATACAGTCACTCAGCATCTGCTTGAGAGAATCATATTTAATGTGAATAATTTTGACATTTGCAGCAAGGGTGAAATCATAGTCAGACGTAAGAGATTTTAATTTCAAGGACTTTTCAAAAGCTTCCAAAAAGCGTTGATTTTCCAGGCATTCCAGTGCTTACTTTTCTAAGACCCAATTTAAAGAAGTTTAAGCACTTCAAGGACCCTGTGCAAACCCTGCAGACTACGGCAGTATGTCTTTACATAAGACGAGATGAGGTGAGAGCAGAACAACCCTCAGAGGCAGATGATGGAGGGCGGCTGCACAAAGCAAGCACTCAGCTTTAATTGGACGGAAGGTGGCTGTACACATGTATCATAAATAACTAGTTGAGCGAAGAAATTGGAGTGTTCCACTTTAACGTTGGATTCTCTCTCTGCGAGCCGAACCGGCTTGAAACTGAGAGGCCATCAAGGAAATCACGTAAATAACCTCCTGGGTAACTGATTTGTCCACAGCCATAAACATGACATAAAGCGATAATATACGGGGTCAGCCTTGTGAATGATTTACTCTCGCCGGGACTTGAGGTCGGAGAAGTACATTTTCGGTGTTGTTTTTTAAGTAGTAATGGTAATCAAAGCCTTGTGTGGTGGATCCTCCTTGGTGGCGCTCACCGTTCCTGGCTTCGGGTCAGAAGTTTGCTTTGAACTTGAACCTGAAAAAGGGCACGATTGGACGTCTTGAATCTGATGACGGTGGAGATAGGCCGATATCATGACGATGTTAAACGGCTTTGACTTGAGGAATTTGTGCTAAAGCCCCGGAGCATCGCGGCTAAATTAAAGCAGATGAAGATTTACTAGATAGTGTAAAGCCTTTTAATTTGTTTGCAAGCAGGGACTTGTAATCAATCACGGCGGGCCAGGACAGAGTAATGCATCTGCCTTTATTCAGCCTATCAATGCAGCTCAGAGGGAAAGTGAGGGAGGGCGAGAGGAAGGGAAAACTATATTTGCTGCAGTAGAAGCATGCAGTTGCAAGCTAATTTTATGGTTAAGACAATCTTACTTCAAAAGTCAGAGGATTCCTGCGAGGTCAAGTGTAAAACAACTTTTCTCCTTGTTTAATCACGAGCTGTTTACGCCCCTCACATTAAACAAAAAAATGAAACTTTCATATAAATATATAATTATTCACTTAGAAAAACTCTGAAGTTAAACAGGCAGTTCACATACAGTCCCTCATGCAGGACAGGTTTAAACGTACCTTCATCATTATATTTCCCAAGCGCCACGTTGTGCTTAATTGCCTTTTTCTCCTTGCATGTACTTGTGTGTTTCTGTCTGTTTGTCTGTCTGCTTCTAACCCCCCCAGCGACCTGCCTGCAGACCATCTGTCACTACAGCACCTGGAGGAAGGAGGCACAAAAGGGCAAATCATTAAGGCGTTACATTATTATAACAAATGTGTCCACGTGGTTTCTTCTCAATCTCGTATAGGTGTTATTTGGTTGTTAAACTCTCAACAGGATGGTTTATACTCACAGTCTGTGTCTGTCTTCACAGTCCATCAGTTTCTATTGAGGTATTATTTTTGGACACGTTTTTTTCTTCCGAAGAGAGAGAAGTGGACAGCAAGTCGGTGTTTCCCAATCCTGGTGCCGGGGACCCAAATGGTTGCACGTTTGAGTTCTGACCTGATTCTAATGTTGCCCAACTACGTACACACTTGATTTCCGTAATCAAACTTTCCATTAAGTCTCTAGTTTGAATCAGGTGTGTGAGTGCTAGGGCAAAATCAATAATGTGCACCCCTTTGTGTCCCCAGGACCAGGGTTGGGAAACAGCTCTAGGTCACCCTAGCTGCTGAATGTGGAAAATCCTGAAAACGTCCTTTTTCCCCCTTAAAGACAGAGCACCAATGTCCCACACCCCAGAAGTGAGAACCTATTTTATTAAAACACACACATACACACACTGTTTTAGACATCTACACACACACACACACACACACAAACTGACGCACGCAGGCACACACACACACATACAGACACAAACTGATGCATGCATGCACACATACAGACACGCGCGCGGAGACACATACATCGACACGCACATACATAGGTGTTTGAAGTTCTTGATTTTAATCCAGAAATCATATTCACATTCTCATGTAGAATGTAAACTTTAGTTTGCCATTGGCTCTGACATTCTAGGATACAGGTGTCTCCTTGCTCTCCACACAGTCAGGAATTCATGACCTCTGACATGGAGCTGTGCCTCCTTTGGTCTCATGCAAGCCTGTACTCCGACTCCCCCATAGCTTCCCTTTGCATCATGCGCACACACGCACACACACACACACAAACACACACACACTTTAATACGCAAGGTTATTTGTAGCATGTGTGTGTGTGTGTGTGTGTGTGTGTGTGTGTGTGTTGATGAGTGAAGGTACAGGCTGTCAGCAATCCTGATCCCCACATGCTGTTACCGCCAAATAAATATGTCCCAGCTAATCTGGGAAGCATCCCTGCCTCGACTTGCCTCACGTCTCCGAGGGTGACCGAACAGAAAGCTTAGCATAAATGGCCTCTTTAAATATGACATTGCCATAGTTTTACTGTATTAAGAGGTGGGGCCGGCGTCAGGGAGGGAGGGAGGGAGGCAGATAGGTGGCGGGGGAGGGGTGGGAGGCCTGATGTCATATTGAGAATGGAGAGAGGTTTGCCTGCCTGGCATCTGTTTGTTCTGCTGCCCTCCCCCTGATGTGGTTTGTGAGGGAAGAGGGGAGGGACTCAGATGAAGAGTGGCCTGCTCTACAGCAGATGAGAAGGGAGACATCCTGTTGGAAAATATTGTGAAGAGGGCAGTGCTGAGGGGGGTTTTGGAGGGTAGGGGACGAAGCTGAAGGGTTGCTTTAAGTGAATGTATATATATATATATATATATTTATATCTTTTATTATTATTATTATTTGTATGTTCAAGTATGTCACAAAGTGGAGGTAGAAGAATGGCGTGTATTGGAACAGACAGTGACCTGGAGCTCAAGGACAAACTATTTCCAGATGTCTGGGTGGCAACCCATTACTGGATCCACTGTTCTGTATGCAGGGGTACAGCACTGGACTAGACACACACGGCAAGCCAGAGGAATCAGTTCGGCTCACAAAACGAGGACACAGTTTCAGGGGGATTTTGAGTCAAAGAGAGTGTGTGTGTGTGTGAGCAAATGGGACCGTGTTTTCTGTTGTTGTGTGTTTGAGTGTGTGAGAGACAGTTACAGTAGTGGAATTCTTTCTTTTTCTTTCCCATACCTCTACCCAAAGAGAATATTTAATTTGTTGGACTCCCCAGTGTGTCAGCTCTCTGTGGAGATTTCTCCTCATTTTACAGTAGCACTTTATGCTGGGGTCTGCCATTACTCTACTAATGTGTTGGTTGTGTTAGTTTCGGAAATACACAAAATGAAATAACTGTAAGAACGTGTGATTCAATTGTCTTGGAATAGATTTTCTGAAGTAGCTTAGATTTTTTTTGTTTAAGCAGGTAGTAGCAGACCCACAATTTAGAACCGCCTCACAACTGGACGTAGATCTTGTTGTGAATTTTTTTATTCCTGACAAATATTATTTCCGGTTGTATTGATCGTACAGAATTTCAAGCGCCTGTTTATTTTCTGAAGTTTGATGTATTGAATTTAAAATGCAATTTCACCAAAAAAAAAATATATAGTGAAACTGCATTCATAGTTCAAACATTCATTCAGAGAAATCGGTTTTAAGTATTCATCAGATTTGAAGTCAAACCACATTGCTCCCCATTCCAGCAGAATAAGTCCTCACGCATGACCCCCCCCGACATTCCCTAACGCCTGTGGAAACTCTTGGATCAACATGCAGGCCGACAGGAACGGCGTAAAACCATCCTGTTGAGAGCCCGGAAGATTTCAAAGAAAGCCGACGTTCTCATTCCTAAACGATTTCTAGGAGTATGGTTGGGACTGCGGCTTTCCCTGCGGAGCTTTGTCTCGTCGTGTTCCATCTGATATCCACCTGCTGGATGTGGATATACAGGATATCCCTCTGTCTGTGTGCCGAGAACGTTGTCTGCATCTAAAGCTGGGACAACATCCGATCCACCGGGACATCGACATGTACCAGGTCTCAGTCACGCCAGTTCGGGACTTTGGCAGCGTGGCTCTTTATCTCAACGCCCCGTCTGTGTGTCTGTGTCCAGCATGAATCAAGTGAGCGGTTAAGATGGATGTCTATCAGGCTACAGTAGCTGTTACCATAGACTTCCAATAATCGCTCTTCTGCCAGTTAGCAATTCCCTTCAAAAAGCACGCGTAGACATAAACATGATATATCTGAGCTATTCCAAGGAGGAACGTAAAAAGGGCTTCAATGGCAAAGTCCCAAACGACCAAGTGAAGCGACATCATTACAGTATGTGGATTAGTAACGATTTAAAAGTCTGTGCTTGTGAATCCTCCGGTTTTACCGTGACTCTGCCCGACCTGACAGGTCTACACAGTCCCCTGAGACAAAACTGACATCCATCAATTCGTCGACTGAATAGCTTCAGTGGGCAGCCGCGGGTCCATTACCACGAACCCAGAAAACATGGAGGGGTTCTGGTCTACAGCTTTACCGTGGATGGTTAAACGACCGTCCGGACTGGGGCAAGGCTGCCTGGACCGGGGGATCGGTGCCTGTTGGCCATTCTCCGTTTTGAGGTGAGAGAAAACATCCAAGCGGTGTGAGGGTTAGGGCTTGACACCTTCACACAGTCAGCACTACAGTCTTTTGACCATGGTGTAGATTTTCATTTTAGGAAATTAAAAATCTACTCAAAAAGCCAGATAGCGGTTCCGTCCTCCCGCCCGACCCGCCTGTACCTTAATACAAACAAGTGCTCTGTGTTTTTGGTCAGAAACGTGGAGGTTTTTTACGCATTGCGCCTATCGAATGTTGAGTTTTAATCACGCCGATTAGTATCGCCGATAAACGCCATCGGCAAACAAAGGACTCAATTATCATTCCCAGCCTCTCACGCAACCCTTCTCCCTCCTCTTCTCCTGAACTCTCCTCTTCTCCCCCACTCCTCTCTCAACTCCTCTCATCTCATGTTTTCAAGGTTCAATTGAATTTACCGGATGGCTTCAGAAGCTTCCTTCAACTTCCTTCAAACTGAACTCGGAGGCATAATGATGGTGACCATGAGTTCAAGTCTGGAATCCATCAGGCTCTGGGGAACTAGAAAAAAAGGCCTTCGTTGCACCATCCCTATAATAATATAACATTTCTGACATCCCAGCAGGTGGACTGAAATCTAAATCAACACCCAGTCTTACCTCTGCAGCTCCAACAGTAATAGCTGTCAGAGGACTCGTAATCCAAGCTGACAGGCCGGCCTTAACACACGCTGCTGTCCAGAGCGCTGAGTGGCTGTCAGGGAGGAGAGAGAGCCTGCTGCTCCTTCCGCCGCTCCCGGAGGAAAAACTGTTGACATGCCCATCTGAAAATTCCCGTCCAAGATTCCCCTGTTTTCCTGGAGATATTCCAAGCGCCGGCGACGGGTAGAGGGGCAGAGGGATTCTTGGCAAAGCATTTGCGGAGACATGCCTCAAACAAGTGTTAGTGATTATAGATAGTTATCCCTTATTAAATATGATTAATGCTTTGGCTGGTGTGCAGGTGGGGTAAGGAGGGTCCCATTACACTTTGATTTGAAGAATGCATGGTGACGGGGTCGACACTCAGAGACCCGGGGATTCCTGACTCTCATGGTCACCTGAGGAGATTTGAGGATTGTACATTTTCACCACAGCCTTCGGAAATTCAATCAAATGTTACTCGAATCGAACAAAAGCTCATCGTCTATGACGCCACACGAGTGAGTCATTTCTACCACTTTGACTCTGTCCTACCGTGCCTCGTTAGTGTCCCGACCGGTGGAATGTACTCAGCTTGCGTGGCCGTTCCGAACGCTGTACGTTGTGATTCAGCGCAGGTGTCGTCATGAATTTCGGGTCCATTTTTGAAGTCGTTTACTGCATTCTTGATTCATTTCACCATGTTGTGGGCTCATCCTGCGTCCATCGCGACACATTCACAACCGTCAGAATGAACGCATCTGATAAGACCGACCGCCTGTCAGAACCGCATCGCCATGGCGATGAGCCATGGCATTGTCCCTTTTTGTTTGCTGACGACTGGAGTCCTGCTGTCTAGATTGGGTTTAATTGAAGGTTAATGCTCCATACAAACAGGGAGACGGTTTCCCTCTTTACAGGGTTAACGGCCCAAATCCTCCGAGCCGGCTCCACTCTGCCTGGCAAACATGGTGGACTGGCGGAGAAGCTTGTCCAAATTGCAGGGCATGGAAAACATTCCGGGGCGCTGCGATATTGACAATGACATTTAGGGTGATATTCCCGATGATATTCCCAATCGACCTCTGCGTTTTTTGGATGGATGTACTGTATGCAAGCCAACAGAAGTGTGTGCAGACACATGGACACACAATGAAGTCAATGAGGAAATGCTGTATACCGGATGCCTGGTATAGAGGATGTCTCGATGAGGATGGTCTTCGGCAGGACTTTTTGGCTGACTGTACAACAACTGTACTCGCGTGTGCTTGTCTTGCTCTTTTATGAGCTCAATTGGATTCATCCCCTAATGGTCTGGTAGATAAGCACTTTTCTCATTAGCATGGATTCAAGGGCTTTGTAAGAAATGAAGCAATCAAAGGGTAATTCCGCAGACAAATACAGGGGCTATAAATCACTCGGTGCCTCTTACTGAGAGGGCAGATTGGACCTTTCTGACAGGCGAACGGGCATGCAGACAAGGGGACAGACATGGCCTACCACCTGCACAGCAAACACTGACATAAAACAACAGTCACAAATCGACCCTACCAGTTAGCACGGTTCCACGGGATGCTAACAGATAATGCCGCTCTTGGTGACGGTGCTGTCAGCAGCTAAATAAACCCGCTACATTCACTAGCTAGGTAGCCTGAACGGTTGCGGGATTTGGGGCAAAGTGTAAGAGCAGTTTTTATTTAGAAATATCTGTTGACATTTATCTTATTGGTGACATTTGTAATTTTGTGATGTCTGTTGTTATTTATCTTTGTGATGTCTGTTGTTATTTAGTAATGTGTTGTTGATTATCTC
Organism: Esox niger; assembly: GCA_016801105.1. Taxonomy (NCBI): domain Eukaryota; kingdom Metazoa; phylum Chordata; class Actinopteri; order Esociformes; family Esocidae; genus Esox; species Esox niger. The sequence goes on along the minus strand of JACXGJ010011112.1, from coordinate 5,528 downwards.
AGCAATGTCTGTTGTATTTTTTTCAGCGATGTCTGTTGTGATTCGTCTTAACCTTCAGAAAACTCCCAGAATTCCCCTTGGTCCTCAGGTGAGTTCCAGTGATTGGGATTCTCTGTTCAGTGTACAAGGTTTCTTAACCGTGCTTTTCCCCCTCCTTGTGGATAATGATACAGGGTGCATCATTCATGGCAGATCAGTTAATGAGTTCAAAGCTGGTCTCGGGACGGGGCTAGGAGGTCCGTTTGTGTCTACACGTGCTTTACAAGGCATGTGAAACTAGTTTCAGACTGCACTCGGGTCAGGGTTAGCATGGCAGTAGGGAATTGTGAGGTCACTGGTTCAGGCTTTGAGGAAGAACTCAGGCAGGTCTTAATAGAACTGTCCGTGCAGTGAAGGTTAGCGTTTGCGCAGTGTACAGTGTGGGTGTTGTCTGTGCCACTGTGTACATCTGTGCACTTCGAAAGGGACCCCCGGAAAGATTGACGAGGGGACACAGAACAACACCAGACTCAACTTGTCCACTTGTTTGGGCGAATCACACTCAGGTGAGTTCAGGGCCACAGCACATTTTTTAAACATCTCGGGCTCTCAGAGGAGACGTTTGAAATTCACTAGGATGGGGAAATGTTATTCATAACCTTCAGCAACCTTTCCAGAAACCACTGGGCGGTGTATGAGACATGGGAAATTTGCGAAACACAAAGTGCACTGGGGTTAGCGAGAGAGACCCGGAGTAAAAGGGAGGACAGGTCTATACATCATCCTGGTATTACGACAGGCTCCAAGCAGGATCGCCTGACTGCCTTCAAACAGCAGCTGAGTGGGGGAGCAGGGTTAGGAAAGGAGAACAATATGGAGCGAGGAGAAGGGAGTAAGAGTAGGAGGATAGGAAGGTGAGTGCTCGGGCCACTCGATGACCTCCTGTTTCCGCTCTGTCAACATCTGGAAAGGGATGGATGACAGGGGTTTAAGGTGGAGAGATGAGACCAACTCCTCAGTGTATGCCCACTGGAAAATCGATGCTTTGACCTACCAAAGACTGGAGTGTCGAGAGTGAAGAGAACTTCAGGATATATGCTTGTCATGAAGCAGGCACCTGTTTTTCTTAAACTAACTATCCCAACGTGAGCCATGCCAGTATACCAACCGCTACAATAACTGTTGTATCTTGCTGCCAAAGTTTTGACAAAAACTGTATCCCGTCATTAAGAACCCCTTGTGTTGGTATTGACATGACTTGTGCTGTTTTCTCATCGCAACAAAAGCTGCTTCTTCCGCCCTTCCCTTTGTAATGCATAGTGGTAGATATAAGAAGGGAAAAACATCCATTTCTTCCCTCTTTTCTTTTTCCTCTTTCCATGGAGCGATTGGTAAACAAACAGTGACGTCCGTTCCGATTTATCACAGGGCAGAAGTCCTCTACGCTCCATCGTGTTCCTCAGGAGGGACACATTAGCCATTCCAGATGCCCTCCCCTGTCCCCCCCAACCTCCTGGGTAATTCCCACTGGAACACTTGGGCCACAGCTCACCTAACAATCTTTCATTTCATGTAACCATTGTGTGTGTGTGTGTGTGTGTGTGTGTGTGTGTGTGTGTGTGTGTGTGTGTGTGTGTGTGTGTGTGAGTGCTGGCGTTTATCATTATAAATCCCAGGTTGGTTGCCGAGAAGATTTTACACCCAAGCAAACAGTGTTTAGCGTCTATGTATGAAACAGTCAATCTGCCAAAGGATAATGCTTACAGAACATCAACCAAGGATAATGCTTACAATATATCAACTATAGGGAGCTAATTGGTAACTTTTGCATTGCTGTCCGTTGCTCTGAACAACAAGATGCGTCTCTAGTTAATGCATTTCCGCTGTGATAATTCATGAGCTGACTTTTAGCACAGCGGCTTATGTGACCAGACTGGAGCAGCTTGTAAGGTTAGCTGCTAACGTTTGCACATAGCCATATGCTGTGGGGCGGCTGGCCTTGATTTCCTTAGCCTGTAGAATTGTCTGTTAAAGGTTTACATGTCTGTGTTGTTCAATTATCAGTCACTATACAAATACACTAAACTATATTCTTCCTGGTGTGTTGGTCTTTATATAAAGAGACTGAACTATATTATTCTCGATGTGTAAGTGGAATATACTATGGTTTTCCTTGTATGTTATTCATCACATAAAGAGACTGAACTATATGTGTTACTAAATAGAGGAACTAAGTATATTCTACCTGGTGTTTTGGTCACTGCTGTGTATTATTGGACTAAGCATATTCCACCTAGTGTTTAATTCAACTTTTAAAGGGGCTAAGTATTTTCTACATAGTATTTTATTTACCTTATAAAGGGACTATGTATATTCTACCTTGTGTGTTAGTCACTATATAAAAGGACTAAGTATATTCTACCTAGTGTTTTATTCTCCCTATAAAGACACTGAAAATAGTCTATATAGAGTGTTACTCACTTTTTAAGGGACTAAGTATATTCTACCTAGTGTTTTATTCTCATTATAAAGACACTGGATATATTCTACCTGGAGTGTTTTATTCTCCTTACAAAGACACTGAATATATTCTACTTGGAGTGTTACTCACCTTTTAAAGGGACTAAGTATTTTCTACCTAGTGTTTTATTCACCTTATAAAGGGACTAAGTATATTCTACCTGGTGTGTTAGTCACTATATAAAGGTTATTGGCTTAGTGGATTTCCCCAGTGGACAACTTGGTCTATGACCCCTTTAAAAGCTTCCTCTTCTGTCACCACCAGCAAACTGAAATAAATTGGCTTTGGTCTCCATGGAGGAGCCTGCAGTTACAGCAAACCAGAAGCCTTATTGGTACAGCTGAGAGGGAGTGTGTGTCTGTGTGGCCATGACCCTGGTGAACAGTGTGTGTGTGTGTGTGTGTGTGTGTGTGTGTGTGTGTGTGTGTGTGTGTGTGTGTGTGTGTGTGTGTGTGTGAGAGACCTCTAGATGACCTCTGTGTGAGGTGACTCAGAGCCTGATCGGGAAGAAGTGCTACAATCTGCCCACACGCTGTAGGTGTGTCGCTTATATTTTCTAATCCATTTATAGACATTTATTTTCAGAACCCGTACACACACTGAATGTACACACACTGAATGTACACACACTGAATGTACACACACTGAATGTACACATACTGAATGTACACACACTGAATGTACACACACTGAATGTACACACACTGAATGTACACATACTGAATGTACACACACTGAATGTACACACACTGAATGTACACATACTGAATGTACACACACTGAATGTACACACACTGAATGTACACATACTGAATGTACACACACTGAATGTACACACACTGAATGTACACACACTGAATGTACACACACTGAATGTACACACACTGAATGTACATACACCGAATGCTACTTAGTGTGAAGGTGCTGCCTGTGGTACCCAACATGCAGACTGAACAGAGAGTGTTTCAAAATGAACAGAGAGTGTTTCAAAATGAACAGAGAATGTTTCAAAATGAACAGAGAATTTTTAAAAAGGAACAGAGAAGGTTTCAGTGGACAGCGAATGTTTCAAAGTGGACTGGGAATGTTTAAAAATGTATACTATGAAAACCTGTAATTAAACATACTGCAATATTATATTATAATAAAATTTGGAATTTTGGAAATTGTCAAATACAGTACATTGTAGCACAATATAATACAATAATATACAATGTGGTACAATGAAATATAATATTGTACAATACATCAATAGTATAATATAGTCTGTACATTGTACAATGTGATAGCATATTATACAATAAATGTATACGATAGTTTGTACATTGTACAATGTGATAGCACAATGAAGTATAATATAGTGCAATTCACAGACTGGATGTAAAGTTTGCATGGAAACGGTCCTGAGTTATTATAAATGCCTAGAAAATTCTATTCCTTGGTCCCATGGGGGTGGAGTTGGAACTAACGTGACACGGATTAGCTTACAGATACTTCGATGTATGATGTCAGCCTTCACAGACAGAAATAGAGGTTGATATTGCCTGTATCAAAGCCTCGTCATAGGGCTGTGAATCCAAATCCAGTTTCCAAGGAACCAAGCATGTGCTACAGTCTGAATCATCTGAGTGAGTTCAAAGCCACAAACTCAGACTCCCATCTACCATCAACGACACTGGGGGTCATGTCCTCTGCTTTTGGTTTGATGTTGTCTTTTACGCGCCGAATGTAAGTGGTGAGCTGATGGGGGAAAAATGAAATGTTCTATATTTTTAATGTGTGGAATTCAGCTCCGGCTTGCGTGATTACTGTCTTGATGACTTGTGTTTTGTGAAGTGAGGAAAGGCAGGCAGGGATCTTTATTTTCTTGAAATACTTTAACAAAGGCGTTCACACACAGGCTTTTGACATTGTTGATTGGGTGGCGAAGCTGCAGTGCGTCTTGGCCTCATGATCACACATGCATTTCTTATTTGATTGTAACTGCTTTGTAACCAGACAAATGTCATACTTCACTAGATATTATCTAAGCTCTGGTAAACTTGTTTAAGCATTGTCTGAGCAAGCTGTCTTTGCTGGCTGGATAGCTAACATTAGCTGACAATTTTTAACCTCATTGGCACCATTGAAGACATTACTGTGTTGTTATTTAATTTCCGAATATCAAAGGGATTATGACTTACGCAAACCTAGTCAAACCTAGTTAACGCTCTACTGATATTCAAACCACAAGCAAACTATCACTAAACAGAGACGCTTGCTCAGGTTAAGATTAAGTTTATAGAAAGTGTTTGGGTAAGAGTTAAGCAAAGGTTTAAGAATAGGATGAGGTTCAAGTTTAGGATTACGTTTCAAATAAGTGCTAGGGTAATAGTTCAGGAAGGGGTTAGAGATAAGATGATGTTTAATGTTAGAATTAGTGTTAGTAGATAGGTCATGACCTGTTCATGATAATCAATTGATAGTATATAAAGCAGCTACCGATTGACTATCCAAATAAAGTGTTTAACCAGTGAATTATACGAGTAGAATTGGGTATTTTTGAATGACTTTCCTTTGCATAAGGTCAGCATTTGACACTGAGTTTCCTGTCTTGACTGACACAAAAGGAAATAGAAAAATGCAGTCAAACAAAGCTACACTTTGTGAAGGCTAGGGACAGATGGAGAAACATAAAATGAAATAGAGGTGATGGGAAGGAGAGAAGAGAAGTTGAAGATATTGTCAGTGTGAGAAATATAGCACAGACATTTCTATCATTCCCAAACCTTCAGAGATCAGTCGAAATTGAAGGGGCCACTGGGTTCAGCCGATACAATGACTTACAGTGGTGGGAACTGCTTTTATGTGTTAATGAAGAAATCTGATTGTGTGGAAATTTGTGCGAGGTGCTTTATAGATAGTGTGTGAGGTGCTTTATAGACAGTGTGTGAGGTGCTTTATAGACAGTGTGTGAGGTGCTTTATAGACAGTGTGAGAGGTGCTTTATAGACAGTGTGCGAGGTGCTTTATAGACAGTGTGCGAGGT
>JACXGJ010011111.1:0-20428 GCA_016801105.1 Esox niger | reverse complement strand
TGTCTGGTGTGTCTATGTGTTGTGTCTATGTGTTGTGTATGTCTGGTGTGTCTATGTGTTGTGTCTATGTGTTGTGTATGTCTGGTGTGTCTATATGTTGTGTCTATGTGTTGTGTATGTCTGGTGTGTCTATGTGTTGTGTATGTCTGGTGTGTCTATATATTGTGTCTATGTGTTGTGTATGTCTGGTGTGTCTGGGTTCTATATTTGTGTTATGTAGGCAGATGTGAACCTGTATGAGTGATGTTAGGGGATGTTAACATGCCTGAAGATATTGGTCTGAAAAACATGCTGTGCTCTCTCTTTCTCTCTCGCTACTGTCAGTCCCATTCAGTGGATTACACACAGACCTGACTTAAACCAATCGTCTGTCTACGTTGCGGGACTAAATAGTGTTTACGTGCGTGCATGTTGGCTTGGGTTTGTGCGTGTGCACGTCACGACAGGTCGAGTTGTCATGTGTTTGTGCTGCAATAAGGGGCTAATGCTCTAATCTGTCTAAACTGGCTACCACTTGATAAACCATTAACTGCTTCAGTACAACTGTAGTTGCTGGATGCATGTACAAGAAAGACTGAATGTCTCTCTTCAGCATGGTAGTACATGTGTTGTTATTAACACAAGTTGGCGAAAAGGAAGACTATTGTTTCCTGAGATGTTTACAGAGAAATGCAAATAACTTGTCTGGGTTGGCTTGAGTAGTTCAGCATTCAGCAGCTTTTCTCCATTAGTCTTATAAGGAGAAACTGTTATACAACAAACTAGCATTGCAATCTGAAGAACATCTGTTTGTGGTCACATCATTAAGAGCACAGTCATGAAGGGTTCTAGAAGGGTTTTGTACATCTGACCACAGGAACCACAGCCAACCACAGTCTACCAAACTATGTCTGGATGCAGGTCCCTTATTTTATTCAAAACACTTCTTTCCATTTTCTCCCTTTCGACAGCCAGTTACTAAATCCAAATGTGTCATTCACTTCTCGTCCCTCTGTGTCTCTGCTTCAATCTTCCCGAGATGTAGTGACAATGACCCCTGACCCTAGGTCAGCAGAGCATCAGACTGGGGTCAGTAGCACTGGGGCTTTCAAAAATCTGTCAGCATCCGCCAGTCTAGGCCACCACACACACATACCAAACACCCGCACATTCAAACAAACCGAAAGAGCTCCGTCTTGTCTTTGTTACATTTCAGGTGTTCATCTCTCAGCTTACTGCTACTCCACGGCCATACCTCGTTCTCTACTTCACCGACCACCATTAATAACTAGGTGTATTTACAACAACCTTTTCAAGAAGAATAACTGTGCGAAGAACATGAACCCAGCTATCTGGCAACGTTTGTAGCAGGAAGAGAGGCAAGGAAAAGACACAGTATGCCAGTGTTCTGGGCCCTGGAGGGCATTTATTATTAACAGAAAGTGGCAGAGCAAAGTCAAATGTAGTCCCAGCACGGCAGGGTACTGCATCCACTGTATCCTCTCTTCTTTGGCCGCTGCTCAGAGATGTTTTTCGGGGGGCCCTTTTATCCTCCCCCTGGTGCAACCTGATTAAGAGCACATGTGCCTCGTCAAAGGGTGGCAGTCAAGCTGCGTTCAAGGGTAACAGCTGGACCGCGGCTCTGGGCCAGGGGTTTCTTCCTGGGATGCTGGCCCGACACTGATTCAAGAACGAGTCCGTTCACACCACACATTTCGCATAGAACTTGATTGTTAGCCTGGTAGCTAGCCAGCTAACATTAGCTAGCTGGTTATCTATGGATATGTACAAGTGACATAATTCAGTAAATCATTCCATTTACGTGAAAACACAAAAATTCGAATTGTAAATCATGAGTTGCTTTGTCAATATTGTAAGGCGCAACTCATTCGCACGCGGTGTCACCACATGAGGAAATTGTTAACGGATCATATTCTCATACAGATGACTTTGGGAATAGATAGATTGATCATCTTTGATATTTGAGTATTATATATTAGCATTGTCTACATTTTACAATGTTTCTAGTCCGTCTTTGTCCAACGATTCATCTTTCACATACTCATCCACGTCAATCTGGTCAACCCCTCCAAATAGACCTTGTTGGATGTTGATCGGTGTCGGTAGGACTTGTTACACTTAATCATATGTCTGTTCAGGACTAGCATTTTTATCATGTGGGCGTATTGCTAAAATGGCCCGTCAGTACAGCAGATCAGTCTTCCGCAGTGGTGTGCCCCATCCCTGGTGAAGCCTCTGGGTTTAGGGCCGTCTCAGTGTGACTCATATCCTGCTGTTTATAACAGCATCCCCCTATTTATGTCCCTTTAACCCACATACACCCCCACACACACACATCTCCCTGTCTCCCTCCACACTCTGTCTCTCTGTTTTTGATAAGTCAGAGCTGTTTAAAAGCAAATAAACATTTGGGTTCGTGACATTCCAGTGTGTGCTGGCCACCAAAAAACGACTAATGCTGAAGCCTCCACTTTCGTATCTTTTCCCCCTTAGCTCCTTCTCGCTAGGGCCTTGTCCTCCTTCATCCACCCTTCATATTCTCCTCACAGCTCTTGTGTCCCTTGCTTATCTCCTCCACTCCTTGCCTGCTCCACCACATCCTCTCCGCCACAGTCTCCCATCACCCGTGTTACATAAGCCTCATGTTACAGGCCCAGGACACACACAGAGAGAAAGCCTCCAGCCATCCCTGTTCGTCTGTGAGTGGTGGTGTCCAGGCCTTAATGAGGGGCCACAAAGGCCCATTGATAAATGTCCAGTGTTAAGGGATCTCGGCCCAGCCAAGAGCACCCCGGACGGGCATCAACTGCCCCGGGCTCACCCTATGCACAAAGACCAGCAGTGTGGATCGTGACCCTGAAAGGAAAGGAACAGATAGAGAGAGAGTGAGATAGACAGAGAAAGGAGAGAGAGAGAGGAACTTTGAGCAAAGAAGAGGGAGGAGAGGGAAAAAAAGGATAGGCTCATTAAAAGGCTATGAGATTATGTGTGTTTCGTCCTCATCTTCTCTCCTCCCTCTCTTCTTCATCTTCCTCTCCATCTGCTATCTGCAGTGCTGAGTGCCAGTCTGACCCTTGCTCAGTTCTCAGAGGATCCGTAGTGTTGATCAGAGAAGAACATATAGATGCAGCACGTATCTGTTCTGCCGAGACAGCGTTGGGCTGATATGGAGACACCTCACTGGAGAAAGACATATTTGTTGAACATCGTTCTCGAGAGTTGAGCTTATGTGGACTTGTTCTTTGGATGTAGATGTCTTTGGTATTTCTGCTGAACATTAGGTCTGTATGCTGTATTGTATGCTGTATTGAGGCATTCTGTGCTGGACATTTTAAATCTGTTCTCAAATGTTCCTGTGTTCTATATGAACAGAAACACAAGCACTCTGTACGCCACACGAGTGGTTACAGTTCTATCAAAAGTTGTTGTAAACGGGTTCTAAAGATTCTAGATTGGAAGAATAATGACGCTGGCAGCCCGTCTGGAGGACCTTGAAGTCACCCTGGAGCACATGCTGATGGACGTATTTGTAAGTGGACCACCTCTTCCTTTATCAACCTCCCTCCGTTGTCCCTCTTTTCTCCCCCTCTTGAATTTGATAATGCTCCTTTGCCATCCAGTGATTTGAAATAATAACTGTTAAAAGTAAAAGCCTGTCACTATCCATCCTTCTCTCTATTGCATTTTATCTCTCTTTCGTTCCCTTTTTCCTCTGTCTATTCTACTCCTGTACTCGCTCTTCAGTGTAACTGTGGTTTGAGGCCAGAGGCCAGCATATGTTCTTGTCCCTGCCAGATGTTTGAACTAATCATCACAGAGAAGAGTGAGGTGATTAAACTAGTACTCTCCAGTGGTATGGACTGTACAGCATGCATAGAGTTTGGGTTAGGTTACAGTTCTATAATCCAACATGTACTGTTAGATAAGTGATTAGGGGAACTAAATAAAGTTACATTAGTGTTTATTAGAGTACATTCTGAATTTCCAAAAAAGAGAATTGCATGTCATTTATCGGGATGCTGACATGGATTCTGTTCGCTAATAATTAAAATAAACGAATTGCATTGACAGGCTACCTTTCGACAAAACAGCAACTTCCTATTTTCACTAGTAGCTGTATACTGAACATGTATGTATAAACTTTAGAGCCTGTTTTCTATCTTTCCGTTTTTCAGCACTTTTATTTCTATAACTGATCCATTGTCTTATGGTTCCCTCTTTTCCCTCTAAATAATACTTATGTACTCATTTTGCATAGTTTTATAGTAGAGGTAGATAACAGCAGCCCTATAATACATTAAGATTAGAATCATGATAAACTGTGTTCAGCAAACACAAAACACACACAACCAGGGCGATGCAATATGAATTTTCCTGCTAACTTTGACAGTCTTCAAAATGAGTCGTAAAGATCCAATCTCCCCTCCACATGCAGGATGTAGGCATCTGTAGCAGAATAATAATTTCATATTACATCAGAACTGTAACAGTTTGTTTCCAGTACAACTTTGAAGTACCTGCAACACTGATGCAAGTAAAAGAGGGACATCAGCACAATATTTTTATGGGTATGTTTTGCATGAAGTTTGAGGTCAGCTATAATGGAATCTTTTGGATATAACTCTGGCTCTCAGATGTTGTGCTCAATGCTGGCAACTAAATTGATGTACGGGGAGGTGGGAAGAAGGAGTGGGAGTTAGGAGTGAGACTAGAATTCCTTCCCTGTATGTGAGGTTGAACTGTGAGACAGGTAGACAAGTCCTTCCACTACACCCCTTCACAGCCTCTTAATTTGAATGTATAATTCTGCATTCATTTATCTAATTGCTGCAGGATGCCGCAATGTACAGGTTTATATGGCGGTTGGGCATTTTTTCATTAAAAGTATTCATATGACTCTGAGGCATCTGAACCACAAAGACACACCCACACACACATTTATACTATGGACCTGCACACATACAGGCAAGCATGCGCACAAGGTTGTTTACACACACAGCCAGTCACACCTTCATGGCACGAACGCACGCTCACACAAACAGCTGCAAGCAATTTAAGGATAGGAATGTTTCAGTCCAACTAGTTGGCCATATTGTGTAGTAATCCCTATTTTTCTCTCTTGCAAGTGGTTGTATGACTTGTTTGATAGTGTGCCATTCATTCTGTTTAAGCAGGTGTCACCTGCCGCCTGGTAAATTTCCTTATTACTTAAGAGGATCATTTACCATTGGATCTCACAGAGCCCAATATAAACATTGAAATACAGGAGATTTTGTGATAAAAAATGCAATATCATAACTCCTTTGGAATATTAGACAACAGAGGGCATACATACCTTGGTTTCATAAATACTGGCATCATGACTAGTATAAACAGCCATGCCTCAACACACACCCAAACACTTATTTTATATATGTGTATTTATATACATATTTGAATGGAGAATGACATCAGGAACAGACACATGACGAATGTTCAGAACCCTGACAACTCATTCACAAAACTAGAGGAAGAAGAAGCCTAACAATGAAAGAATAAATGGCTAGGACTAGGTGAGGTGGCGTTGTCCAGGATGGCCTCGTGCTGGCCGTTTCAGAGGGTTGATAGTGGGCGGTCAAATACTCTTCACCCTCTGGGCTTCCTGCCAGAGACAGAAGGTGGCAGACAGTGAAGAAGTGAGGGCAACATGGCTGGGGGATCACCTTCTGCAGCCTTGGCCCCGAGCTGCTCATTCAGGGCACATAAATACCTCCCCTGACAAGGGTCTGAAATGAGACAGCAGTGTAGGGGCGGGGCTGGCCCTGCTGGCTGCCTCCAGAATGTTCCGGAACCCACCAGCTTTCTTTGGGGGGATTTGGGTCATGCTGATGCAGTAGGTTGACAGAATGTATAAAGTATGTGTTGATAGACAGAAGTGTGACTGTCATGTAAAGAGTTGATTTTCTAATTTCCCCGTCAAGGAATGTCAATTATCCAGGTGATACTTTTTCCAAAACATTTTGAGTGGTTCTTCCAGTGAGCAATCAACCCAGGACCTCAGTCACATTTGAGCGTACTGTAGTAGGTATAAAAAATGCTCACATCAGATTACTGCTCCATTTCTTCTAAGCCAGAGCCACAACTTTGTGTTAATCATCTCTAAGTTCATTGCCTAAAACAAATGTATTGGCGTCTCTGCCCTCTTTCCTTTCTGGTTCCTTTCATATAAAAAAGTCTTAATTATTCATCCTTCTATAAAAGTCTTAAGAACACACCCCCAGAAGAACACACAATGGGCATGATGTGCAGGCTTATAAAAATATGTGATATTATTATTACCATTTCCACAACCTTTATGGATTGTGGAAATGTATATCAGAATATATCAGAATGCTGAACAAATTAATGAGAAATGAAAGATAAACCTTTAAGATCAGGTAATCTTGTCATTTATGAAGGCTGCCAGTCACATCAAGCAGGATATAACGGCAAAATTAAAAATGCATTCAACCTTCCTGTAGTCTAAGGTTGTTTCCTCCTCTTGTCTTCTCTCCTAACCCTCCCTCTTCCTCATCTCTCTATTCATGCCCAGAGCCAGTTTATCTCTTCCCTCTTCTCCTTTCTCTTCCTCTACCTCTGAAACATATACAATTGTTTTTCAACTTGAATATGGCTATAGGATTTTAGTAATTATGATTGTGTGTGTGTGTGTGTGTGTGTACGTGTGTGTGTGTGTGTGTGTGCTTGCGGTGTACGTGTTTCATCTCTGCTCACCTTTCTGTGATGAATAGCAAATTCACATATAAGAACACACACACAGCCAGAGACAGACAAAAACACACACAAACACACACGCACACACAAACAAACACACACACACACACACACAAACACACACACACAAACAAACACACACGCACACACAAACAAACACACACACACACACACAAACAAACACACACACACACACACACACATACACACACACACACACATACAGACAAACACACACACACAGACAAACACACGCACACATACACACACAGACAGAAAGAGGGCAGAGCAGTGGTGTCCCTGTCCCCTGTGGTGTGGTGAAGTCACTATGAGAGGTTTAGCCCTTGCAGAGAGATTTGGGTTCCTCCTCCCTCCCTCCACTCATCCCCCTCTCTCTTGCATACCAGTAGGTTTGTCATTTACCTAAGACAGTGTGAAATTAGAGAACTATCAGAGAGAAAAAAATCGCATACGGTTTTGTAGGAGCATCAATGACAACCATGATTTCCACCCCATTATAATATTTGAAATTATAATATAAAGGGTATTAGGGAAAGATGTTATTTAAAACTGAGCACATAAAAATACATTATCATTGTCAACATACTCGTGCTCATAGAATCTGCGTCTCGTTTTTTTTGTAAATTTTTGTGTGGTGTTTTGTGCTCCCAGTCCCAAAAAAATTAAGATAAATCACTGAAGTCAACTCAAATATAGACATATTTTTCAAGCGATGGGGTCCCTCATCTAGGACAACTATACAAAAAGCATTTGTTCACTCAGCTATGGTTATACCATGGTCAGGCTATAAAAAAGGAATTCCGAACACGTTGTTAAACATTAAAATGCCAAGCTACCTAGCTGTTATCTTCTTAGCCTGTGAAGGCTAAATATAGGAAGCTCTGTCTGCCCTACCCAAGGACACCTTACAAAACAAAAAACGTTTGTTTGCTCGATCATTATTATACAAGAGACAGGATAGTCTATATATAAGAACAGTAATTCCAAAAAAAGGTTATTGGTAGGTAGTTGTTTTATAGTTAGCTGCTAAGGTTTTCTAGAGTTGTTAAACACATTGATTCTGTTATTTTACTTGTATACTCCTGATTTCTGATACAATTGAACCTCTGGCTGAAGATCCATGGGGTGATGCATATAGGCCAAGCATTGCCCAAAGTGGGGTTGGCATTGTCAGCAGTCCATGTCTTAACATGCTCTAGGGGTGTCTACAAAAGTTAACTGAGGTCGTCAGTCACACAAACATGTTCTCACATGCACTGATGACTTTCAGGTTGGACATGCAGTCTGGAAAGAAACTGAACGACTTAGCACCATCGCCTAGAAGGAAGACATGATGTGATCTTCAACTCTCCTGAGCCGGTTGGGATTTATTTGACTAGACAGGGTCGTAGGTAAAATCAGACCACACTATTTTGTAAGATTGATCTGCGTGCATGTGCGTCACATAATTTGTGTGTATGTATTTATGGCACAGAATCTCCCATTCTGGATAGTGTCAGGAACCTTAAACAGCAACTCACCGAGTCAGCAGGCTCCTCTTTGTCTGGCAAGAGGATATTTCCATAAACATACATACACAAGCACACACATGCGCACACACCCCAAACTAGCAACCACGGGGATGAATCAGAGAGCTGTAGGCATCGACTGCTTGGGCTGTCTGTAAATTAAAACAAAATAATGCCAAGACATTACCTTGGGGAATCACCTCTACAACTCAGATCACCAATTTAATCGAACGAAACACAAACACGCACGCACACCAAATCCATTATTTTTAAGAAGATATCTGGTCTAATTAAGAGTCGCTTCTATGCTGCTTGTTACATAATTTTCTCTCTTTCGCTCTCACACGCACACACATGCACTCTCACACGCACTTCTCTCTCTCAATCTCACACAATCACACGCATTCAGTTCTTTGTGTCTGGAGCTCGCCAGGCTGGTTTTGTGGTGATTAGGTTGTTGTGGGGGGTGTATCAGGGGAGAGTGGGGGTAAATGTATGTTCGAAGAGAACCATTTTAATCCACTACCTTCTGTGAATGTATAATACGTGCCTCTTGTGATTGTGTGTATTGTTGTCTCATATGCATGTTTGACTGAAATAGGTCATTGTGTATCTTGCCTGAGGTAATAAGTGTGGTCTTCTATCAAAGCCCCCATGCAGTCTTTATAGGTACATTTCCAGTCTTCACTTTACGTCTCTGTGTGTTCATGTGATCGCTTTAGGTTACTTTTTTATAAACTGGGTTGTTTTAATACTGATTGCCTGAAGAAAGCCATGATGGCTATCAGCCAATCAGCATTCAAACCATCCGGTTTAGAAACAAGCAATGAGGCACAGCGGTTGTCATTTACGGCTAGCTTTGGTCATAAGAACTCAAGCAGAGTGAATGTCCCTGCATGGCTTTCCATTCATTAAAGGGCATGTGGGTGTATTCAAGGGTTCCCCCCGCAGAATGACCATATTTTCTGAACTGTAAACCATTTAGGAGCACCTGTTTCATTTGATGGGTAATTATGGACGCACATGTCCTTTGTAACTTTCATGATGAACGGATAACATGTTTTGTCAAAGTGAGCTAATTCATCTTGACGTGTTTTATTTCCAACGTGATGGACAGTGAATAGGGATCTGTAGCTCCTCAATCTTCCTTCTCTTTTAGTTGGTGTCTTGTGGATACTGCCTGCACTCAATGGCAGCACACTCCAGGGTTATATATAGCCCTGTGATAATTCTCATAAAAGCCACACACACACACACACACACACTCCTGATGTAGGCCAAAGCATTGAATAAATGATGCTTAGTGGGGATTACTAGTGCAGATGACTTTCTCCAGTGTGGCTGGCACTCAGTTTAAACCAGGATGTGTGTGTGTGTGTGTGTGTGTGATTATATACCGTGTCCAGCAAAGCTGCTATTTAGACACCGCTAATACCTTGGATATGGGAGATAATAAAAGCCTTGATCTGACATTTTAGTCATTTAGCAGACTCTCTATTCCAAAATGGCTTACAGTTGTGAAGGCATATATTTTCATTGTTTTTTTATAAGCACCCTGTGTGGTCATCTGACCCACAACCCTGACGTTGCAATCCCCCTGCTCTGCCAGATGAGCAAATGGTCTGCCGAGCCCCCTCGGCCAGTCCTGGGAGTTCATCCCCCTAGCTAATCATTTGCCGGCACAGCATTGACCAGCTGATTGAGTGAAGCTGAGCTGTGCAGAGTGATAAGGTCTGTATGTCACAGGGACCAGCTGTGACTCCGCCCAGGCCCAGCCCAGGCCCGGCCCCTTCAGCCAGACATGACCTCCCACTCCAGGGCTTAGTGCTGCAGGGTTGCCCTCCTCTCCATCAGGACAGGTGGCCTTTATTTCATCGTTTACCACATGGTGCTGTGGACCATTGATTTCTATAATGACTGTGTTTCACCCATGCGGTCTGTAGAGCATGGCCCTTGGTAATCTCATTGGCTTATTATTCAAGCGTGTGCGCATGTGGTTGTTTGGGTGTGTGCGTGTGGTTGCGCAGTTGTCCAGGTGTGTGTGTGGGTGAGTGTTTTTGGGGTATCCCTGTCAGAGCCCCAGTCCAGACGGAGTGGTGAAAGCTAGATGTGGGATTTAAAGATAATCTCATCACCAGATGGCAAAACATCACGTCGTCCTTTTGAGGTTACCATGTGACCCGCTGTACCAAAGTGTGTGTGTGTGTGTGTGTGTGTGTGAGTTTGTGTGAACCCCACCCCCACACTCACACACACATTCACTACTCCTTTGAGGTCACGTGACAAGCGTGCATATGCTTATAACAGTGGTAGCGTCACATCAAACCAGTGACCTGGTTAAGCCCCCTGACTAAAGACAGAGAGACCCCATAGGCTACATGAAGAGTAGGCGGGAGAGAGACTCACAGACTGGAGTGGGAGGGAGAGAGCAGAAACAAAGCACACTCTCCCTCACTCACACATAAACACCGTGTGCCAGAACGGTAAGCAGAGGAGAATGAACAGTTCACCGACACAGAGAGAGAGAGAGGCAGGGACACACACACTTTCCCCAGAGGAATAACAGAGAGAGAGAGAAGACAGGATTGGAACTACTGACATACACTCTATTTTTCACAGACACACGCTAGGTCGTGTGAGCTGCCTCCAGGCTGGACGGGACCAGACGCAACACACACTCACACACTCACACACACACACAGACCGAGGTCGTTGCCATGGTAGTGCAGGGGGCTGTAACGCCAGGTAGAACCCGGAGGCTCATGCTGAAACTGCCGGTGGGAACGTTACGGAGGAACAGTGGAGAGAGGGTAAGATACTCTGGAATTATAGCTTTCTTTCTCTCTCTCTTAAACTCTCTCCTTTTCTCTTTCTTGTCTGTTTCAATCCTTTTCTGTTTCTCTCTCTTTTTCTCTATCTCTCTCTACTGCTCTGCCTGCCTCTGTCCTTCTGCGCTGCTCTGTGTGGTTGGGATTACAATATGTCTTTGGCTAATCCAGAGGCAGTTGGAAGGCAAAGAAAGAGAAAATCATTTAAAATGAGACTTCACACTGAGTGGACAATTAATTTGTCTGGCCCTCTCACTGCCTGTTGTCTGTCCATACTCATTTCTTAACCAGTTTGAAGGTCATTGAGGACTTTTTTCTGCAGTCTGTTAGTGTTATGTTGGGATGCAAACGTAAATAGCTTAGCATAGTGTTGAGCCATTCTGTATAGTGCTCTATATAGCCTAGCATAGCATAGCTAATCACTACCCTCAGTGTCCTATCCTGTTTACTGACATACACAGAACCCTTTTGAGGAGACAGCTGTGACTGTCACTGGACTTTTGAAGTCTGTTCCTTTTAGTTTGATGCCGATGTGTTTGTCTTTGGTTCAAGTGGAATGTTTGTCTGTCAGATATCAGAACAGGTTCTGACCTGTCATTCACTAACTGTTCAACCTAGAAGTTATCCACGCAAGTGAGTGCTTGTGTGTGTGTGTGTGTGTGTGTGTGTGTGTGTTTGTGTGTGTGTTTGAGCAAATGATAATAACAGTTTTAGTCAATCCATTCCAGTTGTAAAGATAGGGTAGTCCTGACTCCATGATGGGACAGTGATAGTAATTAATCAGATTTTTGTGTGTGAATGAGCTCAAATACATGACACACCTTTAGAGTGACTCCTTTTTATTCTTCCTCCAGAAAATCTGTTCTTAGCCTGTGGTTCCATGGTAGTGGGCCAACCAGAACTTTTCACTGGGTCCCAAACAGCTGGCCCTCCTGCGGCAGAGACACTGTGCTGTTCCTAGGCCACATTAAACATTTAAACAAGACTGCATGTGGGTCATAAATGTTAGGAACTGCTTGTGTAATCCAATAAAAGAGGATGTATATGAAATAAAGATGTTCACCCTGTTCACTCCATCACATAGGCCATTCACATGTGGGCAGGGGATACCAGGCTGAACTGTCTGCTATGGACATCCAGCATCTTTCCTGAGGTGACATCCAAAATAGCAGTTCTAAATGGGTGGTCTAAGGGAAAGTCATAAAAACAATTAAAAAATTAGTAAATAAATAATCTACATAGCACTGCCATAACCCTAACCTTAACTGTATTCTAACACATGAAAATGTATTCATTCTGTGAGGTATTACATTTTTAAATACTGAAAGTCAAACTCAAATATTGTAAGGTCACATGGGCTTTATGTTGGAACTAGTGCGGTCACAAACAATTAAAATAACAATTTTCACTAAATAAGCCATTTTCTGTTTAAAAAGCAGAGGATTATCTAAAAGATGTAATATGTTTCATTGTGAACTATGGAAAGGTCTTTACCTGAAAGTAGATAAGTAAAGGAACTGTCTTTTTCCAAGTTGGACCATTAGACCAGGGTGTGTCACAGCCCTTAAATTTCTTCCCTCAAATTACCACAATAACAGGCAGCATCTATTTGGAGCCCGTGATCCAACACTGAATTATACCTAAGCTTTTAAGGGTATCCTCCCATTGATGTTTAGGGTAAAATGTGGTTAGAATGGAGTTCAGGTGGTAGCTGGAAAACATCAGCTTTCCTAATTGATGGTTGGCCACAACCAAATATTACATCTCACTGAACTTTTCCAAACATATTTGTAGATTTTTTGTGGTGACTTTTTTGTGTTAGTCAGCGACAAAAACTCCAGATTAAATCTGGATTTCACATTGTTGCACGACAAACTGTGGGAATGTCCAAGGGGGTGAATACTTTGAGGAACCACCCGATGTATGTCTTGGGGATGGCCGTATTGGAAATGTAGCCAGGACAGCAGAGTTAACAACCGCACTCTTATGCGTGGCGCAATCTGTTCTCCCTTCTAGAGATGAACCAGGACTGAACCTGCTTCACTTTAGGGGCAAAGCAGCAGTGGGGTGTTGGCTGACGCAGTTAGTTCCAAACTTCTAAGCATAACTTTAACTTAACCGTAACCCTAAACTTAAAACTAAACCCAAACCCTAAAACCAACCCAGTAGCCTATGAATGCATTTTTTAAAAGATGGGACCAGGAAGAAAGAGAGAGCCAGAGAGGGAGGAGGAAAAGGGAGAGAGGCTGAGTGAGAAAGAGAGAGAGAGGAATGTTGTATTATACCCTTGACATGAAAACACAGGAAACATGACCTTGTTGACAGGTCTCATTCCTTCAGGATTATAGAGGGCGGCTGAAACAAGGTATGATCTCTACAATCAACCATCCATAAGTCATTCAGTACAGGGTTAAAGATGTCAGTTAGCATGCTACTTCTGTCCGTTTTGTTACTTCAGTCAGTACACTGGACAGCTTCACCTACAACTCACCAGTCAGAATGTTCTTTGTTGTATGAATCTATTAGAATGACCTGTGTCAGGAGGCTTAAATGCAGGCAAACTTGTAGGCACACAGAGATCAAATAATATTATCATGCTGTTTTGAAGTACACATGCACACACATACATACATATACACACATACACACACATACACACACTCCTACTCAGAAGAATAATGACCTCCACATCTCATAAGATTTTGCAGATTACCAGAAACACATTACATGCAAAGGGCGTCTCTTTCAGATTGTATTCTCAATATAAAGCTTTCATTCCTCAGTTGACAGCTGCATGGAGTCACACCCACATAACACACACACACGCATGCCCTGAAACACAAACATGCAGAAATTAGGGTTGAGCTTCCATCATTTTGGTTTACTTCGGGTAAAGGCAACTGCTGTCTGCTTTCACCATATTAGGCAGTATGTGTGTGCGTAAGGTATTTAAGATATTTTTGTGTGAAAAGCTTTGCCAAGCTTTTAACTGTAAATCGCAGCTGACACTTAGAGCGAATTAAAATATAGGCTTACTAGTGTGTGTTGTTGAAAGAATGTTCTGTTCCCTGACAACAGATCAATCAACTCAATTTTCAATATTCAATAAATCAATATTCCCCAAATGGTGTATTTAACTGTGCTTGTTACGACCACCTCAAAACCTGGTAGACTGGAGCTTTAGCCCGACTTCGTTCACTCAACTCCATCTCTCCTGTACCAACATGTCCTATTAGATAGCTTCCTTAGGCACCCACCTGTCCATTATTTATTATATCATGTCAAGGTGAATCAGTATAATGACTCTCTAGATCGGACTACTGTAGGTCTTCTATGCAGCCATTGACTGGGCGGAATAATAAATATCATTGAACTGACGCTGTGCGTAAGTGTTGTCCTGAGAGTTTTAACACTGTAGATTGAATGGATAGATAATTCGGAGGATTGTTAGTTCGACACAACAGCGGCTGGTCAATTGGATCTTGTTCTGCTAATGTGACATACAGCTTGAGGTTAAGGACTAGTCATCCATCCAGTTTTTATGTGGTCACATTCGTATCCCTCTAATAACAGCCAGGTTGAAGAAAAGATGGCAGGACTAAACCTGTGAAATCATTTGCCTTTCTCTCATTGTCCATCCAGTGCATCTTTTTCCTTATCTAGGAAAATGTCTAGTTCTATGTCAGTGAAAAGTATTGGTGAGGGATGATGGTCATTCTGAGTGACGGTTAATTATGTTTAATGTTACATGGAGAACATGGCCAGTTCACGGTCAATGGTCATAACACAGCCAAACATGCCATGCTTCATTTACCACACAACAATGAGGAGAATTTCTCTGTCTCTCTAGACCCCTCTTTCTCCTCTACAATCTGTTGTATTTTCTTTCAGATGGATTATATTTCATCAGCCTCTTCTTTCATCATCTACACTTAAATCTATTTTTGTCTTTTCTGTTTTTCTATCGTTCTACTTCTCCAATCAAGTTTCAGCCAAAAATGTAATGTATCTCAGGTCGTGTTCTGAATATTTCTTCCTATGTTTGTCATTTCACTTCCATCACAATCTCCTCCATTAATCCACCTCCACAAAACTAAGAATAAAGAGAGAGGGAGAGGAATACTGAGAAATATGGGGAATAGAGTCAATCTCTTAAGGGGGGAAAAAACTGCTACATTTCTAACTGGGTAGCACTGCTCTCCTAGGAGACGCCTCAGTGTCAGGAGGGTTCTCACAGGTCCATGGGGGGAGGAGGGCCTGAAACCCACTGCATGAGGGGGTATAATCGCTTGTGTCACACATACTCACATACACGCACACACACATAAAAACACGCGCGCACACAGTACATCGTGAACAATACTATCACTGTCAAAAGTAACCAGGCTCATGGTGAGACACGAATACTAATCATTACTCATTACCTATAACCCCTACTGCCTCGACCAATCACTGCCTTTAATCGTACAGCCTCCTCCAATCAGAGAGGAGGTCAATAAGGAGCAGGGCAGTCATTCGGCCTGTCCAGGTAATCTCAAGTTAATCTCCGCTGATGTTTCATTTTGATTAAACCTGAATGGATAGTAAAGTACGTAGGCTCTTAAGAAAATAGTCCCATTTACATCCGCCTGTTCTCCTGTCAATGGAAGGATTCATTAGGACCTACAAGAGAATGGTCGCATTTCAACAGACACCTTGTGATGCGTTTCAAAATCCAGACACTTTTCTGGCAGACATAAAATTAGCTGGCGGTCCCGGTTTTCTTTTCCTCCGCAGATTCCCAGGGATCCCCTGTCCGGCCCTGGGGGTGCTGGCTTTGAATTAGAAGGAGGCGGGAAGGGGGGTGGGTTGGTGGGTGGGGGCTGTCGCCAAGAATGTTTTTGAGGGAATAGCCCCTCCTTACACTTCCCCTCTTCTGTTTGTCCCACTTTGATCAAAATTACTGAGTTGCCATGCCCGGTCCATGCGAACAGGATTTTGCAGCCCAGCTACATTGTATAATGGATACAGAACATGTCTGCTAACATTGTGTTGAATTCAGAGAAAGCGCTATCAGACCGGTGACGGTCAGGGGGTCCAGACCCATTCACTGTGTATCCACGACCAGTGTCCCAGTCCAGCCCTGTGTCCCCTCTGGGTCCCATCTGCACTGGGTGAGACCGGCCCACGGGACTGAGACAGACTTTATTAGCCCAAACGACCATGCTCTATTTTCAGACATGACTATATGGAACCATGTCAGACACACAAACACACACCACAGACACATCCCACACACACACACACACACCATTGTCTGTGAGGGTTCAGTATGGGTGCTGGGGACAGGGGAAGTTATATAGCTTCACAACAGGATATGAGACCTCTAAATATCTCCAGATATATGAGGTCTTTGTGAGTAAGAGATAACAGGACTCAATGCGCTCTTCACTGCGATACTGGAACAAACTGACTCATGCACATCAAGGGCCTATTCATAGACAGCTAGAAAAAGACAGAGAGAGACAGGGAAAGAGAGACAGGGAGAGAGAGACAAGGAGAGAGAGACAGGGAGAGAGAGAAAGAGACAGGAGGTTGGAGCGGATGGTACACGTTCTGCTCTAGTAATTCTATGATTATATGTCAAGCCGTTAAACCTCGCAGTTGTTGATCATTTTCATTGTGTGAATGTGTTATTGTGCGCACACGCGTCTGTGTGTTTCTGACTTTAGTGGATAATGGCACAAATCTTCCTCTGTTCATCCCCACCCTCTCCATATTATTCACCGGTGTTTATCATTTCTCTTCATCACTTCAGTACAATCGCCTACATCTGGGCTCTAGGTAAAACCACAGTAACAACAAAAAACAACTTGAGCATGAATTATGTAGGGGGCGCACTCCAAGACTGGAGCCTGAGGTGGACATGGACAATATATTATTTCATAAATAAAGAAATTATCTATGTATTCTATTTCAATGGGGGTGTTATGAGTAATAACATTTATATTTTTTTTATTATCAATATTATATTAATAATAACTTTTATGAAAACCTCACACACAATGCAAGCTTCATTCAAGGATCTATCGCCCTAATTTACACCACCTTGTGGAAGTTAGCTGAATTACAGTACACCAGTTCACATTAAAGCCAACTCTACCATTAAAGGCACAATGATTCCCTGCACTACTTAAGGCTTTGTTTCCTCACTGAAAGGAGGATCCGGGTAATGACAGAAGGACTTTGCTTTCCTGCATCTGTTATTATTCGTTTGAGAAGAAATTATTGGGTGTTTTATTGATTTCAGTGGAGAAGGAGCACCTGTGCAACTTGTTCATTAAACTAATAGAAATTATGCATTTTAGGACACATTTTGGCTGGTGCACTTTTAGTTCCACTATTTCAATTCCACTAGTACTGCAAATATTTTGGACATTTTTGCATAATTAAGCATTGCATTTTTTCATGCAAACTCGGACACTATAGGTGTCCCACCAACACAACTGAACATCACTGTCAGTAAACAATTGCATGCCAATACAAAATAGGTGGCTCAGTGGAAAAAGATTGGGATCCCCTGAATTCTACATGTAAAGATGGATTGTTGAATGAAGTTGCACTCGGTAGTATTTTACAGATTTCAAATCATGACAGGAAGTTTAGATTTAGGGTTTAGATTTGAACCTTCATTTACATTTAATAAGATATTGTAACCAGCTGTTGGAAATCTAATGGATCGTTTTTCAGAAAAATAATCAACTAAAAGAAATGTTTAATATCTTGGTTGCATAAGTCATCATGGATAGATATTTTTAAAGCTCAGTCATATTGTAAGGGTATCTCCTGTGCACAGCTCTCTTCATGGCAGACCACACATGTTCTATAGGATTGAGGTCCTGCTCTTACTGGCCATTCAAAAACATTGATCCCCCATCCATTCCTGGGTTGATTTGTTGTGTTGAAAGGTCTTCTTCCTGGCAGAGGGCATCAGGACTGACACCAAAATAAGCAATTCATTTTCCCTTCTATCCTGTCCATTCTCTGTCTCCACTGAAGAAAAGTCAGCTCAATACTGTCACCACTCTTGTTTACTACTTTAGGTGATGAGCCATTTTGGCTTTTCGCCAAACATATTTTGGAATGAAACATTCTACCCCATTCCCATCAGACTATAACAGATTAATGTTTTGCAAAATGGTTGCAAAACATACTCAGATGCTCATTTTGGTGAGTAATGGAATCCATGAATGCAGACAATAGTTGTATTATGTGGGGAGTGACCAGCTCCTGACAGAAATGACTGCAGCTCCTTTAAGGTCGCTGTTGGTGCCATCTTGGCTCCACTCCATAATTATGGCGATTGGTTAAATGTAAACACAATTAAAACCCAATTAAAAAGGGTGTACACAGTTACACAACCAAGACACTGACAATATTTTTTTCCAGGAAAGAAATCCATTGTTTTTTTCACTCTAATATAGTTGGTAATAAGGTATTATTATAAGTGAATAAAGGTCTGACATGATTTGTCTTGATTACATCTGTCACATAAATAAAGCCGCATTTCCAATATGGGTGTGCAGACTTTTTATACCCACCATGGGTTTGAATGGTTAAAAGTACCTGCATGTGTGTTGGTGACAGGCCTTGGTGTAGCTTCTGTTGAAAAGTATCACCTACTGTTGGTATCACCTACTGTTCTTTTGGTGCTTTTCTCACTGTGCCGGTTAAACAAGGTTAATGACCAGTAGTAGACAGTACAGAACTCACTTTGATACCACTCTGCAAGTAGGAAGAAGATGGCACTACTGGAAATGAATAGTTAAGTCCTAATGGTTTCATGGTCACGGACACACTGAACAGTCAGGAGTCTACTGGAAGGATTGTCCATGGGTGGGGAGTTAAGGCTCTGTGTTGGGGTTTCTATATAACTTCAGGCTAGACCCAAGTCACATGATGATCCAGGAGACTGTTGCCCCTAGCAACAGAGGTGTGAATTTTCCTCTGGATCAAGACAAAGGGTTCAGGCTGGGGTCAGGGGATGGCAGTCTCTGCTGGGATGGAGTGTTTCCTGTGTCCTCGGGCCAAAAAAAGAGATTAAGAGAGAGCACTTTGAGGAAGTTTTCCGGAAGTTTTTTCACACATTGTGCATCCAATACTATACCAGGGTGACAGCTAAAGAACATTGATTGTGGTGATTTTCACAAAACATGGTGCTAATGTCTTAATATTTAATACTTTTTTATTAACAATTAGACCCTTCAAATTATGATGTGGATTTTTTCTAGCTCCATGCATAGATATTAGGGATTATTAGGAAAGCTGCTGGAACTGACTCTAGGACCTTTATCTATTTCTCCTTACTCAGCTCTCAAATGCGCTTCATCATCATCTTCTTTAGTCAGGGGCCATGCTCATCTTCTCATCCTTTTGTTAAACTACAGACATTCATCTCCCCTGAACAAATGTAAAACACTTTGCAAACAGCTGGGAGATGCAGTTGACCTGCCTGTCCATTCCTCCTGGCTCTTATAGGGTCTGGCAAAATTAGATATGTCAAACTAGTGACTCTGTTCGATCACTATAGTTACTGTGCTGTGACACTCCGCTGCTCATTATTTACCAGATGACTATACCATGACTTTTCCCAGGATTCAACAGGACACAGTGCACACAACGTCCTGGGAACGTACACACACACACACACATATACACATACACACACACTGCAAATATTTACACCGTTCCCAAATTACAGTTAGTGGGAGCTGACCCTCTGTAGACCTCTGGATCAGTCAGACTAGTCTGTGGAAAAAGTAGAACACTCACACGTCCGGAATGTTAAACATTCCTGAGAAAAGTTGGGTTCTCAAGACCATTTGACATGAGTGGTACCGGCTCGGGATTCAAGCTTCCACAGCAGGTCATTCTGCATCCACACATTTCCTCTAGAAAAAAACACATTTCTAAAACCCCAAATAATAACCTCTAAACAAACATTTAGATTAACACCACCACCATCTGTGGTTGTGAGTGGGGGGAGAAAGTATCATGGGACAGAGGGACAGAGAGTGATAGAGATGGGCCGAATGTGTACCAAATTCATTGACATTCATTGGCAAATTAATAGTATTAGTGTCTGAGAAATACAGCTATTATATAACACCACATGGACCCTCCACCCCCACACTATGACTCAGTGAGTCCAGACCGTTCAGGCACCTATAGTTTCACACTATGACTCAGTGAGTCCAGACCGTTCAGGCACCTATAGTTTCACACTATGACTCAGTGAGTCCAGACCGTTCAGGCACCTATAGTTTCACACTATGACTC
>JACXGJ010011110.1:0-20494 GCA_016801105.1 Esox niger | reverse complement strand
TCTTTGTGTACACTTCCCTAGCAATTTCTTTGTGTACACTTCCCTAGCATGTCTTTGTGTACACTTCCCTAGCATGTCTTTGTGTACACTTCCCTAGCATGTCTTTGTGTACACTTCCCTAGCATGTCTTTGTGTACACTTCCCTAGCAATTTCTTTGTGTACACTTCCCTAGCATGTCTTTGTGAACACTTCCCTAGCATGTCTTTGTATAACAATGCACCTTGAAAACATGCTGGCATAGCTCTTGTGTTTGAATTGCCCTTTCACCTCGGAGTACGCCTTGGCCCACGTGTTTGTAAGCTGGTTGATATCTACTTCTCCGTTGGTTAGTCTCTGTAGGGCCAACTCTGCTTCTCGGTCGTAGTCCTGGATGGTCTCGCTCTCAATAAAAGCGGCGAGTGCACTCTTCAGTTCTAAACCAGGATACATCAAAGTATTAGAAGCAGGCTGTGTGTGGTCGCGTTGATGAACGTATATCAATGAGCTTCGTTTTGCTTTTCATTTACTGTCTTTTGGAAATGTTACCCTTCTCGACGAAGCAAGGCATTCTGTGCAGCAGCATGAGTCGCCCGTGAAGGTCACTGACGTTCTCTTGGACAGGGAATTGCAGAGGTACTTTGAGGACACAGTCATTCTTCCCCGCCCTGAACTTAAACTCAAACTCCTTCTCAGTAGTGATGTTCACCTTTCCCTTGTTTTTCTTCATTTTGTCACCTGAAAGCAGATTGAAGAGGTTTTAAACCAATTAAATGTGGTCACCAACCAGAAAAGATACAAAACTTGCCAGAAAAAGATACATAATAAAGAAAACAATAACACAGGCCCCATTTAAACTTTGTATAGCGCTAATATGAACAGCTGTTTCATTCTGAACATGGGTCTAATGTTTACTCACAATGAACCCTTGTGAAACCAGTCCAATCTAGCCAGATTGGATCTGTATTATGATTGGACCCAGCTTTGCCCAGTTGTGCAAGCAAGCAAGTTAATTTATATAGCACCATTTATACATAGGAACAATTCAATGTGCTTTACAAAGAAAAAGAGAAATAGCAAAATACAATGGAATATATAAATAATAAAACAACATAACAAAACAAAGAATAGTAAAATGTCAATTGAAAAAAACTAAATAAATATATAACGGGCAGATTCTGTAGTAGATTCCATGAGGAAGCTATAAAAGCTGTAAGGCTGAACACTGGGGTTAAGTATACGTACTCAGTTATGCATGAAAAGACGTGTTTTTAACCTGGATTAAAAAAATCTTTTGGGCACGTCTAAGATCTTCTAGTAGTTTATTCCAGTTGTGTGCAGCCTAACTGCTAAATGCAGCTTCTCAATTTTGAGTTTGGACTCTGGGCTCAAATAGCTGACCTGAGTTCTTGGACCTAAGAGCCCTGCTCGGTCTTTACTCTTCAAACATATCAGAAATGTATACTGAATCTCTGCTATACATTTAAGATAATAGAATGCTGTTTTGGTGACCACTTTGATGTTACTGTTAAATGTGAGATCTGAGTCAGAACACTAAGTTTATACGCTTGGTCCCTGTGTAGATTTGTGTGTTGTACCAAATTCTATTTGACAAGATTTAGATTAGATTCAAATGTATTATCATTGAATAAGTATAGTACAATGAAATGCAGTTAGCCTCTAACCAGAAATGCAAATAGAAGAGTTCAGGAAATATTTACAAGTATTAAGTATATGTACGTTACAATTGCAATATTAAATGTGCAATGAAGGCAAATAGCGGAGTGCAGAAAATGTACAAGTATAAAGTATAATGTATGTTACAAGTAGGAAATGAACAGTTGTGCGATAAAGCAAATGCAGTACAAATGGCAAATCCAACTGTGTAACTGAGGCCAACTGAAGCAGTAAGGGGAACACGTGCCACTGAAATGCAGGGACAACAGCAATGAGGCCACGCGGTAGACACGTACCGTTAACAACTGGAAATTGCAAGGCTTTTACCGTAACACCCACTGTCCCACAAAAACACAAGTGTAAAGTGTGTGCACTTATGTTTAAAACAAGACATCTGTTTAAAAATTATTGTGGGTGCAATAATGAAAAACATTTTAGCTATTACTGACATTTGTCGTCCCTGAAGTAAATCAACATTTCTGTCCAACAGCGAAATATATATGTGCATTTGCTGGTGAAGAGGTGCACGGAAGAACCCTCAGTTGCGGTGCTATTATGACTTGCTTTCATTGTCTTGACACAAAACACTGCATGTGTTGTGTAGTAAATTTGGTTTAAGAAGGAAATCCAATAGTGTCATCTAGCACCAAATAACATGCCTCAACCGTGAAAAGTCTTACAAGAAATGTCCTTGTAGGGCAAGTTGCAGAAGAAACCACTATTATAAAAGGAAACAAGCAGAAGAGACTGCAGGAACAAGAAAGACCAAAAAACCTGCATTGGTCTACAAGCCCAGGTATTAGTCGCGACAGGTTTCATCCCTGAAATAAACCATGCCATCAATACAACAAATATTCGAACTATTGCTAAGCTAGTACATTTTAACATTACGTGGCTGTAGATGGGTGTCCATGCACCTGCATAACTCAGACACTTTATATGAATCTTCTAAAACGCATAGGTAATAAGAAAAGTTAAGGTAAACAGAAAACATTGTATGTTGTGTTCCTGAAACCTGACCTAGCTACAAAGCCACATCAGCCAAAATGCTAACTGTCTAACTCTACATTTACTGACAAACACCTTGTCTAGCTGGTTTCATTGACCATAAATACGAGGGACTGTTATGTAAATCCATCTGTAGGCCAGTGTTTTTCTGCAATGCTATTTATTTGCACAGCAGACACTAAAGTCTACCACAATGTTACTGCTGTCAACAAAACAGCGGGCTTCGGGTTTTTACACCATCACTGACACTTCACATCCTTGAAATTACATCTGTTAGCCAACACATTGACAGAGGTTTTGCTGACAGTCACACGAACCAACCCTAAACGCAGATCAGTTTCTGTGGTGTCAGCGACGCCCGAAACCGGCAGTAAAACATGGATGCTCCCTAATTCGACATGTAAAACGATTGCAATCTACGCTGAAATTAGTCAACAATTTACTGTAAACCGCTATCGTCAATGTCCAAAGATGACGGTGAATGATCCACAACCGCTCGTTGATTCCCTGTCCAATTACCTGTTTCACTATGATTTCATCAGATTTTTATCAGGCTAAAATTCGGACCGACTATTGAAATGACAGTAATTTGACCATGTGACTAAACTGTTACTCTTGTTAGCTAGCTAACAAACACGATTGTAATGTGCAGACTACAGTATTTCAGACAGATATAGGCTACTAGTGCAGTGCCACCAATTGTGGTAGCTGACATTGCACTGGCTGCTGCCTATGCTATTGGTTTAGTGCAACCGGCAATAGCCGCATTATTGGCGCTAGGTATTCTGCAATCGTGAATCGTGAAAACTTTCGTAAAGATGCTGTCAGAAGTTAAGTTTTACCTGTACATTAGTATTTTGTAGATGGAGCTAAACTAATGCTGGTATAATTCCTTGTTTGGATGATCAGCTGACTGTCGTATTACGACAAAATTGACCTAGTTGTCGTTTTGAAATATAATGTTCATCGAATTGTATTTTAAAATAAGGACGAAAATTGTCAAGTAGCCGTAGGACCAGTGTGATCGTATGGATTTATGTTTCAATTATTAAAATCATAATTTTATTTTTTTAAATTACAGTGTATGTTTCAATACAAGGCCAATATATAAAATGACGAATCGTGGATTTTGAAACCCAATGTGGGAGAACCCGTTTGTCGCGGCAAATCTTGAAATTAACAAATCGAAGCTGTAAATGTCTACTGTATTGTTGTTTGTAGTTAGTCCTTTAGCCCAGTCATTTAGTATTAATTTTATTTTGTGTTTGGGCACTATTATAAAACTTGAGTAAAAACAGGCTTGTTAAAACTAGAGTAGTGTTTCTTACCGGCTGAATCTTGATAGGCTAATATGACATAGCTATGGCTCGACCAACAAGGTCTGTCGTTAAGTCTAATCTAGGTCATTTACGGTACCGTATTAGCAGTAAGCACGTGTTGTTTAAGTGTGTTTAATTGTTTTCGGTAGCAACAGTGCCAAGACCCAAATGACTTACTCGAAATTGATGGAGCTTGATGATTGTAAGTCAATGTGAAAAAATTCCCAAGTGTGTCAACCTTTTCAACATTTAAAGTTTTGGCCGGTGTCAGTACCACAGATTTTTTATTTTTCTTTTGTTCATTCAGATGAAGAAACTGCCGGACCTCCCAGCAAGAAGACATTGTTCTTAGTCAAAGAGCCACAGAATGAGAGTGAGAACAGTCGAGCTTTATCAAGCAAATCGTTTAGTCAATATTTAAATTACATGTTGGTGTCACAGATGAACATCTTCAAACATTAATGTTCATTACTTAGAATATATATAGTACCAGACAAACGTGTCAGACAGCAAAATATGCTTTTAATCAGTGTTTTTCACACTCTGCCCATGGCATTGAATACATTTCTCAACAGTAAACATTTCCTAGTCTCTTTGTTGTAATACATGTATCTCTCCTAGGCCTGTGTAAAGTCAGGGGGGATCCATTGTTATCCCTTTCAGTCAGAGAGCAGAGACAGGCAGCTGCCTCAGAACAACAGAGTATTGTTTTAAATGTGGATGGGATCAGCCAGACCAAGAGGCCTGGAGAAGATATAGACTACCAGCCTAATTGCACACCAGGTAGCCACCATCTGTCACTATGTAGAACAAGGGTTGGCAACAGGAAATTGGTTACTGATGAATCCTGGGTAATTATTGTGGTCACAGGAAATGAGGAATAGAACACATTTCACAACGCTTTTATAACAAATACCTGCATTATTTGATTGCCTATAAATAGAATGGAGTTGGTTGAATAACAACATTAAAAGCCACCTCAGGTGCTTCTCTGATTCATGTTATGAAATTTCATGAATAAGTAATGATGTCTCAAATATTTCAAATGTAATTTATATTTAGTCTGTTTTGTTTTTCTCTAATGGTCTCCCATAAGCCACATCAAAACCTGTGTCAAGCCAGAGGACACTTCTAGTCACTCCTTTGTTATCCAGACCATCCCATCTCAGCCCAGCAGGGGGCAGACCTCCAAAGAGGAATCCATCAGGTAGGGGTGGGCCAGCAGGTATGTGTGTTGGTTACAGTGGCTCTTAAAGCTGCTTTCCGGTACCGAATGTTTACTTTTTTAAAACCATTTTCAGAGATCTGTGTTGGCTCCATAGTGCCACTTTCACAACAAACGAAATCTCGGAATGCAGCTTATTATAAATATATATATATATATATATATATATATATATATATATATTTACCATAGGTACACTTCAACTGTGATAGACGGAATATAAAACAAAAATGCAGAAAATTACATTGCATGACTTTTAAATAATTAATTTGCATTTTATTGCATGACATAAGTATTTGATCACCTAGCAACCAGTAAGAATTCCGGCTCTCACAGACCTGTTAGTTTTTCTTTAAGAAGCCTTCCTGTTCTCCACTCATTACCTATATTAACTGCAACTGTTTGAACTCATTACCTGTATAAAAGACACCTGTCCACACACTCAATCGAACAGACTCCAACCTCTCCGCAATGGCCAAGACCAGAGAGCTGTGTAAGGACATCAGGGATGAAATTGTAGATCTGCACAAGGCTGGGATGGGCTACAGAACAATAGGCTAGCAGCTTGGTGAGAAGGCAACAACTCTTATTCCTATTCCTATTTCAACTTGTCCGTTTGGGATTTACTGGGACAGTTGTAAAGTGCAAAAGAGAACCACTGAAAGGTGTTTTTGTTTTCTTCAAGATCAGTATTTGTTTTTTTTATTGTGAGGTATGTCTTGGCCCACTATGTTAGCTTATAGCCTAAGCTAAATGTTTTCTCAATACTTCCATGGAAACTTGAACTGTGTACTGATCCCACTCTGGCTTCCAGTGGTAACAGAGGACTCAATAAACTGGTTTAACAGCCCTGTTTGTGTGGCCTGTGAAATTCTGCGCAGTTATTAAAAAATGGAAGAAGTTCAAGATGGCGGTCAATCTCCCTCGGTCTGGAGCTCCAAGCAAGATCTTACCTCGTGGGGCATCAATAAACATGAAGAAGGTGAGGGATCAGCCCAGAACTACACGGCAGGACCTGGTAAATGACCTGAAGAGAGCTGGGACCACAGCCTCAAAGAAAACCATTAGTAACACACTACAATGTCATGGATTAAAATCCTGCAGCACACGCAAGGTCCCCCTGCTCCAGCCAGCGCATGTCCAGGCCTGTCTGAAGCTTGCCAATGACCATCAGGATGATCCAGAGGAGGAATGGGAGAATGTGGTCTGAAAAAATAGAGCTTTTTGGTCTAAACTCCACTCACCGTGTTTGGAGGAAGAAGAAGGATGAGTACAATCCCAAGAACACCATCCCAACCGTGAAGCATGGAGGTGGAAACATCATTCTTTGGAAATGCTTTTCTGCAAAGGGGACAGGCACTGTATTGAGGGGAGGATGGATGAGGCATTGTATCGTGAGATCTTGGCCAACAACCTCCTTTCCTCAGTAAGAGCATTGAAGATGGGTCATGGCTGGGTCTTCCAGCATGACAGCGACCCGAAACACACAGCCAGGGCAACTAAGGAGTGGCTCCGTAAGAAGCCTCTCAATGTCCTGGAGTGGCCTAGCCAGTCTCCAGACCTGAACCCAATAGAAAATCTTTGGAGGGAGCTGAAATTCCGTATTACCCAGCGACAGCCCTGAAACCTGAAGGATCTGGTGAATGTCTGAATGGAGGAGTGGGCCAAAATCCCTACTGCAGTGTGTGCAAACCTGGTCAAGAACTACAGGACACGTACGAGCTCTGTAATTGCAAACAAAGGTTTCTGTACCAAATATTAAGTTCTGCTTTTTGGATGTATCATATACTTATGTCATGAAATAAAATGCAAATGAATTATTTAAAAATCATACAATGTGATTTTCTTCTTTTAGTTTCCGTCTCTCACAGTTGAAGTGTACCTATGATAAAAATACAGACCTCTACATGCTTTGTAAATAGGAAAACCTGCAAAATCAGCAGTGTATCAAATACTTGTTCTCCCCACTGTATAAACAAATTCAAACTCTGTGTTTCTTAGCACTAGAACAAAGTGAAAAAAATCCTATGTCATCTCTGGATTCCACCACAAAGTCCCCAGGACCAGGATTGCGCCTGGGACTGTCCCGCTTGGCAAAGGTCAAACCCCTGCACCCCAATACCACTGGTAACTGACTGGCCGAGGTTAACATTTAACAGGATCTTTTTCTTTTTTCATGCTACTTTTTTGTTTAGGTGCCTTATTTAATATGCACTTTCTGCATTGTCTGGAGTTGTACATAATTTTTTCTCAGGATTAAAACATTGGTTGGCAACCGATATTTTTTATTGAACAAACTGACAGGAAGACAGATGCATTTTACCAAAACTGGGATCCTTCCCCTTCCTTCCTCCCCCCCAGTTCCTCCCCTCTCTACTTCCTGGACAAAAGGACTACCATGTAGTCCCAAACTACTTGAAAACAACACAAGTTCGTCAAAGGCCCGATGTAGAATTTCACATACTGTGCAAAATGTTTCATATAAGAAAGAAGTGGCTGCCATATTGCTGAGCCTAGTAACGGGCACCTCATTCTTTTTGTAAAACATCCAGATGTATTTATTTTTACCAAAAGAGACTGTAAGACATTAGTGGTGGTGTTTGGGTAATCAGTTCAGTGCCTGGGAAAGAGGAAGATGATTAACAACAAGTCTCAGTTGAACACTGAACACCTTTTTTTCTCACAAAGTAAGGGAAGATCCGATGTGGTTGTCTCTGCTTTTGTTTAGCATAATCTGTGTATAGTATTGATTTGTGGAAAATGGAAAAAGGGTTTGCAATTTCTCAAGTAAAACCTGTTCAGTCATTGGCATAAAAAAGTCTGGAGTTCATTTGAAAGTTATGAATTCCAAGTTGTCCTCCCAGTATGTTGTGGAGATATCAGGCCCTAGTTCCTCTGCCAATCCTGCCTCAATGGCATTTTGAAGCGGGATTGAAGGACTCAAATGCATTATATAAAAAGACAATCACAATTTTATTTGCAAACACTGATATGCAAAATCATTTTATGGTGGCATTGGTTTCATGTTGCCAAATAATTGTGGAAATATATATTGCTCACATAAATCGATAACACCCAAATATTAACATTTGGTAAAGACACGTTTCACTTCAAATACAGCTGTATGTAGTTTGGTAAGTATGTGCCTGGTTGGAGCACAGTTTCAAAGTGATACATAATTTTAAATCACCACAGACAGCATCATATTCACTCAGTTCTGGTGCTCCTTAATAGCCAAGCCTTGGTAGTCATGGTATTTTGTGTTGTCCCTTTTACTGCTATTTGTAACAGTGAGAATAATAAAAGATTTTGGGAAAATGGTCAGTAAGGAAGCATTTTACTATTACTCTACAGCTGTTGTTAACACACATTTAACACATCAAATAGTATTCAGATTTAAGATAAAATTATTCTCTTATTCCTATTCCTATTTCAACTTGTCTGTTTGGGATTTACTGGGACAGTTGTCAAGTGCAAAAGAGAACCACTGAAAGGTGTTTTTGTTTTCTTCAAGATCAGTATTTAGGTTTTTAATTGTGAGGTATTTCTTGGCCCACTATGTTAGCTTATAGCTTAAGCTAAATGTTTTCTCAATACTTCCATGGAAACTTGAACTGTGTACTGATCCTACTCTGTCTTCCAGTGGTAACAGAGGACTCAATAAACTGGTTTAACAGCCCTGTTTGTGTGGCCCGTGTTAGAAGTGGTACTGTACAAGCACTTTGGAAGAGCTCGGCTTGGAGTCGTAGAGCATAAGCCGGTTTTGATTCCACAATCCAGAGAAGACCCCCGTTAAAGATGCACGCTTTATCCATTACAGGTATTTAATTGAATCGTTTACACATCTCGTCCTCTTGGAAAACAGCTTTTCAGCCATAAATCACACAAATGGAACCAGACAGATACAATACAGACTGAACATCCCATAATAGGGGGCATATGTCGCCAGTGTGCCATTGGAATATTTAACTTAGTGCAGTGACTATTTTACGGAATTCTACCAGACAGGGTTATCATATCTTATTAGGTGTCATCTTTGAGGGTTTTGATTTCTTCATGTTATTGAATTAGCATATTGTGTTGTAGGCTAATTGCATTTGAACAACAGGCTTGTCATCATAGCCTACCGTTGTAGATAGTATTCCTATATAATGTAAGAACAGATGTTAATTATCATTATTTGGGTCACATTCCATCTTAATTCATGGCCTCAGTGTCCCCTGGTCCGAACCAGATAATTTATTCACGGATTGACCCTAATTGAAAGGAGAACTGATGAATTCCTAGATACTGGCAACAGCCAAGAGAGCACAATGAGTGCAGCATGATTGAAGTTTGCCAGGCCAGCCCCCTCCCCTGCAGCTTAGCAAATAATCATGTCCTACAAAATGCAGTGGAGCCCATCTAGGAGTTACAATGGTTTTTCAGAAGTCTTTACTTCAGGCATTAGTTCAGGCATGACCCTGATAGGACAGGAAATCTGTTGGATTACATTTAAAGTAACCTCAAACAAACTGCACTTAATAAGTCCACAGAGAAGAGGTTAGTAAACGTTGGGATGGGCAGATGTTTTGTAATGTGTTGGACTAGATTCCATGCCAGATGTAAATGTTCCAGATTTTTATAACAGGGCGTGATTTCCTATTTTAGCATGCCTTGCAACTAAACAAATAAATGCACTATTGTGTAGAAATAGTTATGGTGTATTCTAACAGCTGTGGGCAGCAGGTGTTGGTAAAGTATGATCATAGTCTACACCAGTGGTCGCTAACGGGGGGGAAAACCGGTAACATTGTCCCGGGCCCAGGCCTCGGGGGGGGAGGGGGGGGGTTATTTGATTGGCTTAATATAGTTATCTATTAATCAGTCAATCTTGGTATTTAGCACTACCTAGCTAAAACATGAAACAATAAATGTTTATGACCTGTTTTGTGAACAGTAAAAATGTTGGGTCCTAAACAGTTTTGTCCCGGCCCCTGGGATCCCTGTCTACGTCCCTGGTCTACACACGAAACTATAATTTTACTACATTATGTGAAACAATGAGCCCATGTAGTGAGGGTTGAATAAGGTAAGTGTGTTTTAAGCAGATCTTTGCCACATGGTGTCAGTAGTTTCACATTGGTTTCCTGTAGATCCAGGCCTTTTATTGAAGCAATAAGGCACAAGAAGGCGTGGTATGTGGGTAATATGCCACCTACCAACTGTTCAGAAAGCCTGGATACAGAGCTCAGTCATGGTATGATATACATCACATGCCTTATTGCTATTAAGAACTGGTTACCAACACAATTAGAGCAGGAAATTGTGATGTGTTGTCATACTCATGGTATATGGTCTCATATACCACAGCTATCAGCGTATTAGCATTTGGAATACAACGCTTGAAAAACCATGGTAAAAAACCTGATTTTACCATCTAACACCAATCTGACTCAGGGTTGTGAATTTGTTTATCACAGGAAAGTAATGAAGAAGCTGGAAAAGTGGCTAAAGGGGAGGAATGGTTGCTCCCTCTTCCTGCTGAAAAGGGTAAGACCAAAACCATCTCTGATTTTGGCCATTAGCCAGACATTTTGGACTGCCACAACTATATTTTAGTTCTGTATGGTCCTTGGCCTGGCTACACAAATTCTTTACGATGTTTGGTGCACCCACAGAAGTCTTTTAAATCATGATTTCAACTTGAGTTGTTAGACAAGGACCTTGATCAGTGGGTCTGATTAAAGCCCCCCAAATCACTGGTGTTTCACCGGTTTTTCCAACTCTCCCATTAGCTTAACCACAAAGGACATGTGACTTTGTTGACTTGGAAAAACCAAGAACATGCTTTGAGTTTTTGTTCATCTTCATTTGTTTATCCCGTTTTCCATGACAAGCAAGTCTTTAGATATGGGTAGTATATGAAAGCACTCTGTTGCATATATCAGTCCATTTAGCCAACACTGATAAAGAAAAAAGTAGCATTATTGTGTTTGCTCAGTGGGCTGATTTATTCAGAAGCACAGTTTTTTCCCTGGTGTCTTTGGAGTCTTGGCCTCTTGAGCAGGAATGCAGGAGAGCGTGGCCTGGCAGAGAGGCCTCCAGCCCATGTGACTGGACCTGTCTATGAGCATCAAGCTGTTTACTAGCTAGAAGAAAGCACATTTCACCTGAACCTGGGCCATGAGTTTTAGATTAATGTTCATTCAATGGTCAATGTCTAATTATTTAAAAAATATGACAAGTTAAATCTCACATCAAATGTGAAAGAAGTCTACGCCTACCTTTCATATATCCATGTATTTGTTACACCAGTGTACAGGATGACCAGGCTTTGAAGATGAACCGGCTTTATCTATCAGTTTTTCCTGACAGAGCAGTTTTACGTCCCCTTACCTGGTTTTAACATCGGTTTCTTAATGATGGGACTCGAATTGACCTATCACAGATGTTGTTCACTGAAATGCAATCCAGCATATGTGAAATGCCATACTGGCGAGGAGTACAGAAATCTTATCTTGGTTATTATTTAGTCTGTAATTCCAAATATTCGTTATATCCACATTGCTCTTTGTGTTTGCTGAAATGCAATGTGGAACTGTATTGTTGCAACCAACACTGTAAGGGAATGTTGCAGGTAAATGTTCTAAATTATTCTATTTTGTTCATAATCTGTTAAAATAACAGATGCATGCTTAAAAACCATTATGTAGCACCAAAATTGCACACTCTGAGATTTGTTTCTATAAAGAATAAAAGATATGCACGTATGTACTTTCCTTTTCATTGCATCAAAATAGTCTTATCTGCAGACAGAAATGACTAACTCTATTTGGTGTGAGAGATGAGATAGTGGCTTTCAGACTACTGTGAACTGGGTCTATTATTAACTACCTCAGTGGGATATTAGTGTGGAATGAAGCTGAAAACAAGGTAGTCATGGAAGCACCAAACAGGGAAATGATAAAAGGTAGCTAGTGAAGTAGATTTTCCATAGAGACAAGAGCTCTTTTTCTGTTTCATAGTGGTTGAGAGTGCCTTGATCATTGTTTCCGTTGTTGCAGAAATGACATACTCCTGTATGTTTAAAATAATGAGGAGAAATATTGTAAATAAATATAAGCCCACTTAGTCTAAAGACAGTAGAAATTGCCAAAACGTCTGACATCGCTATGTTGGTCCAGTGGTTAACAAACCACTCCCGGGGACCCACAGCCATTCCATGTATCAGTTCTATCCCAGAACTAGCACACCTGAATCAACGTGTCAACTAATTATCAAGTACCTGTCTGCTTGATTCAGGGTAGCTAGTTTCACATAAAATGAGTTCTGCATTCATAATGCATCTTTTGGGTGGAGATGTCATGTGAGAAGCGTACTACACGAGACAATTAGCCCTTATGTCAGTTGGACACACATTTGGAGGAAATACACTTAGTCAGCTTGTATTCAATGCCAAATTCACAAAGATTAACAACAAAACCTGGACCGCTGAGCAATTGAAAAAAGTGTTATGGCTCCGACTAGTGATCCCATTGGTGTGTAAGAATCGCCCAGTCCTTCCAGAACTGGACTATTTTCTTCTTGAATGGTGCAATATCCCACTACACACATTTCAGGACTCCTATGACAGTAATCTGAGAAAGATTGAGCCGTTTGAAGTTTAAGTCCTACTCCTTATTATGTCCTTGATGATAAAATATTTTCAGGTGTTTCTGATATTTTGTCCTATTAAGAAATCTATGGTCCTTGGGGTGTCAGTCACTCCCACGGTATTAGTTACCATCGACACTGTCAGCCTTTATCTAAAGAATGTTTGCCTGACGGACAAAACCAGGCTTGATTCTTCTTGTCCTTTACCTGAGAGTTATGTTCAAAATTAACTGTTGCTAAGGAAACGGATGGATCTGTTTAGATTTCTTTTGCAGAGGATGGTTGTCTTTCAGTCTCCTTTATCTGCTGGTGATGTTGTCAGCTCGTCTGTGTAGACAGCCTTGGGAGCTCACTGCATGATCACAAGACACAGTCCTCAGTGAGACACTGTTTCTACCCGGTTTCTTCCCTCTTTGTTGTGGTGAAACATTTAGCCGAGTGTGACCGTGTACATGTTAATGGCAGTGACGTGGCCGCGTCGTGTCTAGCCTGGACCAAGCGGTGCGCTCAGTCCCTAATGCCCAGTAGTTAGAACAGCTTAGTCGTACACTCCTCAACTCCCAGCCACATGGGACAGGGCCATCCATTATTCTGATGAACTCTGTCCCTGATAAGGTTTCTCATCGTAGCTTTGTCCTCAGCTGACACCAGACACTCTGAATTAAAGTGGGCATTTGAGAGAGACCTCGCCTCTGCTGCAGTACAGGGCTGTCACTTCACATGCCTGGCTTTAGCCCCGAGCCCTTCTGGATGTTTGTCTAACATCAGGCTAAAAGGAGTCACGTCACGGTAATAAATGATTTGACATAAGTGAGCATCCTATACATTTGCCAACCCAGGCCAGGATCAAACACATACTGGGCACTGTACCTGCCCAGAAGTCCAAATAACTTTTACTCATTCAACACACCTGCTCATTCAATAATTCTTTAACAGTTTTCTTTCTGCCTCATTTGGGGCTCAGTCGATATTTCTGCGGTTGGATTGTGTCAATCGGGGGGCTGCTGAGGCTTGTATGCAGGCTCACAAGGGGCCAAAGGTCAACAAGGATGGCAGACATGTCACAGCTCCTCGCGTGATTGAGCCCACTTAGCTTCCGACGTTTCCCCACTGCATTCGGGAAGCAGAGTGGTCTTTACCGCCGGGGGGGTGGAGGTGATCCGTCCAACAGCGGCTGTGACGGGGACCGTGACAGCCGTAGGACAGGTCGTTGTCCTGGAAGCTGTTTCCATGGCACGGTCACTGGGGTTTGACTGAACGAGGACAGCTCTCCGTGTCTAATGAACATTGATTGGATTAGCAGGGAATGCTGGGTAAACGGCAACACGAGGGAATTGTTTATTAGCGACAGGCTCGGTTCTACCCACACACTGAGGCAGGGTAGGTTATGTTCGGATAGTGGTGCAAAACGTAGCCCGGCCCATTCTGCATGGCGACCCGGTCGTCAGTGCATCCAGTGTGATGACCCACCTGCTCAGAAAAGGTTTGAATACCGGCGTGTTGGTCAGGAGAGGTCAGAGGCCACTGTGGGTCAGTAGATGTCTGTGTTTGCCTTTTGAATGCGTCGGGCCAAAACGGCCTTACTAGATTACACCTGAACCCAATCTGAGTTGGCCGTGGTGTCTCTGTCAAAGGTATCTCTGTCACCTTTTGTGTCCAGTCTGTGAAAATAGGGGATCACCTTGCAACGTTTGTTGTGGAAGGTGACATGGGTGTGTGGGTTAATAAACATGACATCATTACACTCTTCTCCCGCTGCTGGACACCCCTCCAGTACAATGGAGGCCTGCTGAGAACCCTGTTATGGCCACTGGCCATTCACTGCACACCTGCAAATGACCTTCCTATTGTACACAGGGTTACAGCAGGCCTCACATCTGCTCAATTACATGGCATGTCAGGAGACCAGAGCCCATCTGGGTGTTGGTCTACTATCAGGGTAAAAGGAGTCACGTCACTTTTCGATGTGAGCATGCTTTACATTCACTATCCCAACACAGGTCAGGATTATACACATACTATTTACTGTACCCGCCCAGAACTCAGTCCAAAGGACAGTGTCTCCCATTCAATTCAACGGCGCTCTTTCAATTTTTTTCAGACTTATTTTCTTTGCACATCATTAGTGGCTCGGTCTATGTTATTTAGGCTGAAGACTGAAACACCCGTCATTCATTAAAACAATTAAGACCACTGTTAGTAAATTACCGTCCTATTGGTGACCATTGTTTTACGTTAAGATTTCACCTGCCCTAATCTGTCTTTTGTTTCTCAAAGTTTAACGGGATTAATCTGTCTTCTGTTTCTCAAAGTGCAACAGGATTAATCTGTCTTCTGTTTCTCAAAGTGTAACGGGATTCATCTGTTTTCTGTTTCTCAAAGTGTAACAGGATTAATCTGTCTTCTGTTTCTCAAAGTGTAACGGGATTAATCTGTCTTCTGTTTCTCGAAGTGTAATGGGATAGCTTGAAAGTAGAGTGACACCATCAGCCAAATGAATCTGTCAATAGTAGCAAAGAAGTTCAACATTATTAGCTTCATCTGAGATGTTATCAATCAACCAGATACCTTGTGCTTAGCTACACACTACTGAATACCTCCACCAATTGCTAGCTAGCTGCTACGATGGCTAGCAAACATTTTTATACATTTTATTTAAGCAGCAATTTAATGTGATTTAATTAAATTATAACATTACCATTTGTTTCCTTTCAAATCCACTTGCTTCGTTGCCTAGCTTGTCAAATGTTCCAATGTAGCGGTCACTGAGAATTCTGTTAATAATCCTAACTTGAGGAAAGCAAAGCAAGTTCACTAAGCTCAATAGTACATCTAGCTTGAGTATCCCTTGTGGATGGAGGGGGCTTAGTATCAAAATGTCTGAGTGAGTTAGGAGACCAACAAGTTGGACCGGTTGAGCGAGAAGCTCTGTACGCAGCGGACAAGGGAAGCCATATGACGTGAACAGAATCATTACTATCACTTTGCACACCTGACACGCACAATTCCACCGTACAGTAACCAAAGCCATTCAGAAAACCCATCAGGGGACTTGGTCCAGGGCCTTGGGGAGGGACACCAGGCCATCAACACTCACCGCTCCGTCCTCGGGTTCCTGGCCCAGCTACGCGCTTTGTCTGGGGCACGCGGGTCACCACCGTAGGTAAGGCTCACATGATACAGTGGAGTTCATTTAGAGTTGCCAGTGTCTTCTACTCGTAGCCCAGCCGTAGACCTCAGTTAGAGCCGTCTACCTAAATAGTGGGAACCAGTGCTCCCGGGGTCCTTCTCACCTGCCTACCCCCTTCTACCACTCACTGCCTCCCTGGGGCTGGATATGAGGCTGTGGGCTGGGTTGCATGCCCCACAGGGAGGGCTGTCCCTGGGTGAGGAGCGGGGTAATGAAGAGGTAAGACCTTCCCAGGTGCTACTGACCTGCCGAGGTACGTACCACCTGAACTAGGCTTTAAGTAGTGCGATATCAGCCCTTGAGAGGACAGCTGTGTTTGCAGTTTGCATGAGGATAATAGTACATGTTTGAGGATCGGTCTAGGCAATGCCTAAGAAACCGAAAAATAGATTGTTTTGTGTGCATAAGAAACGCTTTTTTGCTTTGCACATCTACATTATTCTGCATGCCAGAGAAGTGGGTGTGGTTCATGGGACAACCCAGACGTAAAATAAATGCTTACGTGACTGTGAGGTGTTTTGGATAAAGACATCTGTTAATATGCACTCCTTTGAAGTCTCTTTCACCTTCCTTACCATACAGGTTTCCCTGTACATAAAAAAAAATTAGAGGGCCACTAAATAGGGGCATGGCAAAAACAAGAGGACTGAAAGAATTAACTTAATGTGCTTTGGCCAGTCAAATTTGGCCCGTACAGTAGTGTTGCTTGTATTGATTGCTTGAATCCTGCTGCTGCTTTTCTGCTCAGAGCAAGGCTGTGGATATTTTTTCAGTAGCACATGTCTGGTATATTTTTGATACTCAGTATTGATTGCATTTCCCAGGGTCATCAAAAGCCAAGTGTGCAGAATGCAGAATATAGTTGTGATCATGACCAAACACCATGAATTAAATATAAGTTGGAGAGACTTTTTTCTCTGGTTTGGTGGTGGCTCGGTCAGGGCAGGTAGGGGCTTCTGTTTTGAAGTGTTGCCATGGGATAAACCAAAGGACGTCGGACCAGATCATTCTGAAGTACCTTTACCCGGGCCAAGAAATCTGCCCAGATACTTTGCGCCATTTTGTCTATGCTGCTATACAATAGAAAAACAATAATTCAGTGTTTTTCAACTGCAAAATCAGCAGTATGTGATGCTTCATGATACAATGTGTTCTTAATGTATATTCATAGACACTGCGATTTATTCTTTCCACCGCAATATAAAGTAGTGGGCATCTGTCAACTCCATAGTTATGATTCTGCTGTCTGGGTTTAAAACAGAAATGTACAAGAATTCTAGACCTGCAGATAGGGACTATCTGAAAGCCTCATGAGATTTCTTAAACTGTCATAAATCATCAGAACGGAAATTATCAGGTTGTAAGCATCGCTAGCTTTTTTGAATGACTTTTTTTTGTTGATGAGAACATTGCCTCCTGTCAAAGAATATTTTATGACATGAAGAAGAAAAATATTTCTATTAAATATTAGGCTAAAAACAATGTTGTATTTCCATGACCCTGTATTACAATCTACTCTGTTTTAGGTCCTGTTCAAATTCTGATCATCAATATGACCCAGTGTCTGTAGCTTGTATACCTGCTTTGGCTTTCCCTGCCAATGCCATGAAAGGTCCGTCCCTGGGCTAATGAGATTTGTCTTATTCTACTGCTCTCTTGGCCCCGAGCCTGACTAGTCCACAGCTCTATGTCTGCAGCTATTCTATCACACAACATTTTGACCGTGATCCAGATCAGTTCGATGGACATGAATAAATTGTACCTGTGAATAGAGAG
Source organism: Esox niger (assembly GCA_016801105.1). NCBI lineage: Eukaryota > Metazoa > Chordata > Actinopteri > Esociformes > Esocidae > Esox > Esox niger. The sequence continues at coordinate 2,687 of JACXGJ010011110.1, read as the reverse complement.
ATTATCGTTACTGTAATGGCTTTGTCGTTTCGGTAATGTTAGCTTATTACCTGGGGGTCAACGTTCCGCTTGATAACATCATTCCATCTGGGTACTTTTCCTAGTGTCAGGGGTGGGTGTCCATTACACGTTGCTTTTATTACGTTTTCTCTCTCTTTTCGGATCTGCCTCATATAAACTCATATTGGTATCTGCTTACCTCATTTGATGGGGAACCGTCAACAGGGATTTGTTTGGGCCGGGCCATCAGATGAGTTCCGGTACATATGGTCGAAATGAGACCTAGGAGGAGATGAGCTGCCGTCCTTCCATTGACCAGCATTAATAGAAAATCTGCCAGTCGGGCGGTTAGTGGACTCCTCAGCCAAGTGCAGGAGGCCGCCGTGGCTGTTGGTGCTGTATCTCTTGGCAGAGGCTTGGTTTCTTCTACTCAGGCACCTGGCTACTGTTTGGGAGTCACCGTATGCCGAGGTTTGGCCAGCAAGGCCCTCGCTGCCTGCTGTTCACCACAGAAATAGAGTAACGTGACGTTCTGTCCATCCTCTCCCATTTGACCTTTTCATGACTGGCTTACTGACTGACCGACTGATCTTACACCTATAAGCCACTGTGATTTGGGGCAATGTCAGTCCAGCAGTCTGTTAACGTGTTCCGGTTGGTATTAAAGCCGCGTGAGGCTGAGTAAGAGGGAAACAAAGACGATGGCATCCTGGGTCGACACCGCTCCAGAAAGCCCGGCTGAGTCAGTGGGAAGAGCAGCCTTTTCATTCAGAAATAGCTATAGTTTGATTGACTCAGCCACAGATGTATAATGACGCAACGACAGGCTCTTTACTAAAGTACAGAGCCTGTCACGGTGGATCCTTTGCAGGGAAAACTGTCTTGGATGTCTGTTGAAAAACAGGAAGACAGCACATCAGGCTGAATCAAGTGCAAACCAAAGTGATGCCTGGTTTTCAGGGACATGTTACAGGTTAACTATTTTGAGTGCGATGTCCTATGTTCACTGAGTTTGGTAACACCTAACAGAGGTCAGTTTCGACTTAGCGTACCCTGATCTCCTACCTTCACCGTGTTGGTAATCACTTCCTCTGCTCCCACCCGATCTGGAGACTGGCAGTGCAGCAGGCACCAGGGTAGGATTTCATCTCTGCGCTGTTTGTCAGCAAGGCAGCGACGTCCCATGGGGCTAGCAGCAGAGCAGGTGGAGGGGGAGGTGTGATAGCTCCAGTAGTTCTGTCTCCAGGACACGGCAGTGGGGAGATGGGGGCGTCAGATGTGTCAGCCGGTACGCCTGGGAGCCATATTAGTGCTCTGCCTCCGCCTCTGTCCTGCTCCCCAGCCTCCCGATGAGCCCACCGGCACGGGAGAGAGATCCATCACCTGCAGTCCTGCTCCCCAAGAGGCCCCTCTTACAGGAAGCCAGCACCGGGCCCCCCCGCTGCGGCACGTCCGTTTCAAGACGGGTCCCTTGTCGAGCCCCCCCCCATGCTCACCCACCCACACCCACACGTCAGCTTCCCCCTCCCTCACCGAGCGCAGCAGCAGCCTCCCTCCCACCCTGTGAGCCTGCCTGCTCGTCTGTCTCCCGGACCGGAGAGAGACGTCTGAGAAGGTGACGAGGAAGCCTAGGCTCTGCCAGGGCTCGTACAGAACACACAGGGAACCGCAGCGCTCGGCGCCTTCTGGTCCAACTGCCACCACCATGTGAACCGCCACTGGGAGTCTCGTCAAGGAGGGCTTCGTCAAAAACCCAGATGACCGGAGCGTCCCAGACCGGGGAGTCGATTTTTTTGTGAGACGGGTCTCCCAGACGCAGCCTCTCTTCCAGTCCGGTGAGGTGGGGCTGAGGAGTGGCGTGGGCGTGGCAGCATGGGGAAACTTCACAATGGGGGGAGACAGGACCTCGCCCACCTGCTGTGGTTTTAACCTCCTCCAGGGATGCTGGGGCAGCCAGGGCTGCAGGAACAGGGGGGTCCAGCCAGAGGTGCAGGAGGTAATTCTTGGTGCAGAGGGGTTAACTTAAAAGTGGAAACAGAGGCACTATTTTCCACAGTGACTTCATCTTTTCTGTGTCACTATAACTAGTTTTTGATATGGTGCTATTTACAGCAATGGTAACAGTGATTGTCTGCTTTATTAACAAAAGAAAATGCAGCTATTTAACCCTAATAGTATGCTGTGATACATCAGGATCATTTCTGAGTAATTGTGACAGGAGATGCAGTTTGGGAGGTGACTAGTTTAGCTAGATATCTGTTATGTCACCGAACCACACCCACTGTGTGGGTTTCTTATGTAGTTCTGGCGGGTCTGTGACATTTCATCACTAATTACATCCTCTCTCTGCCACTGTGACATTAATAGACCCAGCTGTCGTTCTTTGAATTTTTCCCAATCCTCTTCCAATCCTTTTTACATTTATGGCACTTTTAGTTAGTTATGCTACACCAATAGGATGCTACGGCGCTAACATTCCAAATGCACTCCAGTTTGGGTTATGTAATAGACTTCATTTGCCTACCTTTAAAGGAAAATGTAGAATGATGAATGTGTCAAAGACATTTTAGGAGGAGGCTGTGCTTGTTAAGGGGGTCCAGGGAGCGGTGCTGATGGGGGGGGTCCAGGGAGCGGTGCTGATCGGGGGGTCCAGGGAGGGGTGTTGATGGAGGGTCCAGGGAGGGGTG
>JACXGJ010011109.1:9010-20595 GCA_016801105.1 Esox niger | reverse complement strand
GGGAGGTTATGAGTGCATGTATCAGGGTTTCAGTAGTCAAGACGGGAGGTTATGAGTGCATGTATCAGGGTTTCAGTAGTAAAGACGGGAGGTTATGAGTGCATGTATCAGGGTTTCAGTAGCAGGACGGGAGGTTATGAGTGCATGTATCAGGGTTTCAGCAGCAGGACGGGAGGTTATGAGTGCATGTATCAGGGTTTCAGCAGCAGGACGGGAGGTTATGAGTGCATGTATCAGGATTTCAGCAGCAGGACGGGAGAGGGAAGGTCTGGGTTTGGCCATGTTGCAGAGATAGAAGAAGGAAGATTTTACAATCTGTTTGATGTGCTGATCAAAGGAGAGTGTAGAGTCCAGAATCATGCCAAGGTTACGTGCCTGGGAGATGAAACTACAACACACGTGGTAAATTATGGTGATTCAACTACCAGAACACAGGCGTGCACAGTGAATATAGGTCTGCTGGGACCTTGGCACAGATTGACCATTATCATCATTTCTTCTATTAGTGTCCCATCAGGGAGTTGGAGGCCAGGAGTGGAGGTCCAACCTACTACTTCAAGTCAAATGGAAGTAGGCAACACTCTTGGAAGTAGGTTGAATGAGTATAACACAAATCTAACAGTCATGTAGTCCAGTTATACTTTCAATGTTACTCAGCCCTGTACTTGTCTCTTCTAGCTCCAAGACCTTGTTTTCAGACCTGAAAACACGTGTCCCACCAAACTCGACAGGTACTTGTTGTTTAACATCATAAATAAAATAACTGGAGGGTCCCTTGGAAAATCTTTTAAAGACTTTGCACCTACTTTAAACACCTGATTCAACTAAAATGTTAAAGTAGTATGACAATCCCTAACAGTACGAATGTGCAGTGTAATACATTGTGTGATTTTCAGACCTCAAAGTTGTCCTCAACTGGGTACCAAATGTTGAGCAAACCGTGTTGTGTGTTCAAGAAGGTCTTCACACTGGACTTGGCAACCCAACTGAACTGGTATGGGAAAGGGCAGAAGACTGTCTTCAACAGTAGTATATATTATTCTAGAAATAGCTGGCTTACATGTTAAAGCTTTGTTTTGGTGGAAAAACTCTACTGATTGATTAAATCAATAGAAACACCTTTAATTCGGTATTTCTTCTATATCTTTTTCAATTATTGTCATAGGAATTGTCATATTATTCTAGAAATAACTGGCCTACTTGTTCAAGCTTTGTTTTGGTGCAAAAACATTATTGATTTATTAATAATGAATAAATCAATTGAAACACATTTAATTCTGTATTTCTTTAATATCTTTTTCAATAATTGTCATAGGAACTTCAAACCTGGTGTATATTATTCTAGAAATAGCTGACCAGCTATTTGGCTGACATTTGTACATGGGAATAGAGTGACATAGAATCACCCAAATCATTTAATATTTTAGTGCAATACAAAATGTTCTCATCCAGAGCAATTCACAGCAGTACAGTCAATAGTACTGGATTAAGTAACCCTGGTAAAGCCAACATGGCTGCCAGCCGGAGTCCGCTTGTTAATCTCTTACTACAGTCTGTTCTTCACTGTGTGTGAACATGTCTGATGTGCTTTTCCTTCAGCATTTATAATAGGCAGGGCAGCAGAATCTGTAATCCATCACCATTATACATTGTGACTGATTATACATCAGTCATAACACTGTGACTGACTTTCGGACTGATATTCTGTTGGGATTAGAGTTCCTGTTCAGGACATGACAGATTTTAGATTTTGAGTTCGGTCATGAGGAGTTTCTGAAGCTGTAGATGTTCTACGACATGTCAAAAAAATTAAGCATCTTTAAATCCAGTGTATCAGGAATAGGCTTTGTCCAGGGCCTGCTGTCACGTAACGTTGTGACGTTGTGGGGTTAACGGATAGGCGCAGGCAGGGGTAGCAGTCGGTGCACTCTTTATTTAACACAAAACAACAGAACAGAAAAACAATGAGCAGTTATATAGTTCAATTATCCTATGTTTTATTATTTATGCTGTTTTCATATTTCTCTTCTTAATTTATTGTGTTATGATAATGTACATCCTGCTATATTTTACCAATTGGAATGCAAGTTCTGGTGCTATCAGAGGAATAACCTCTGTGTAAACTGTTTCTGATTTTATTGCATTATTTCTATTTTCACTGTAAAGCACATTGAATTGCATCTATGTATGAATTGTGCTATATAAATAAACTTGCTTGCTTGCATTATAACCTAATAATAAAACACACGTTTTATTGAGTAGTTCAATTTTCTCTGCAAAACATAGGTTTCAAATGTATTGGTACCCTAAAGGATATTTATAATGAAACCAAACAAATTGGTGTCTGTTATGACATTCTATAGTTAAAAGTTGGTCTCAGTCTCCACGAAGAGTATTGATGCCTGTCACCTGTTACTAAACGGCCATCAACTTTGCCTGTACATCAACTCTTAACAGTCACCGCAATTATGCAGCGTAAGACCCCTACTGCAACTATACGTATTTTTAAATATAATGAAACGTTTTAGTTATTTAATAACATTGCTTAGCATTATCTATTCGCAATGTTTATCTTTTGAAATGTTTTTGTGAATCGATTTTCATTATTTACATTATGGACGTTTATTTTGAAGGCACAATGTATGAACCCGCTTTTGTGGCTAACTTACGTTCCATGCTTCCGGTTTCCTCTACTGTCATTCTTGTTTGCAAACAAAGATCTCGTGCTCGGATGGTTGCACGGTCACGGCCGGTCGCTCCTTCTGTCTGTTAAACCGAGCGCTAACCTTCTAGAATGGGTGAAAACGCCGAAACTGACATCATAGAGCATCACGTAGATGAGGAAATGGAGAAGAAGCGGATAAGAAGCCATGGCTCTTCGTTCATGGAGAGTGTTACGCCGTCCGAGAGAGGGGGACACAGCAGCACCCAGTCTTCCCATAGACTGCTGGCGTACAGTGATGCGCTCATCTCAATCATAGCCACCGTTATGGTAGGGCCAGAGTCATACTACGCATTTCAAATCCCTGTAACCAGTCTGTTGTGCCAACGTCATTCTCCCTAACTAGGTCTACATGCATGACATATATGACGCGGAGTAGGCCTACCAGAAGTGAAATGTTCCCATAATTCGCTTGGATTTGAAGGTAGTTGGGTATATTTGGGTATATATTTGAAACTGTTAAGTTCCATCCGACTACCCGTGACACCAGTAATATATTGTGCTACAGTATTCTGAATGTTACTGTAATAACAACAACAGCAGTAAAAGCAAGAAATGCTTTTATTGTAGATGCCACTTCACGTGCACCTGTACAAGTAGCTCCACTGCAGTAATCAGAAACACAGCAGCTGAAAATCTAGTACAATATTGCCAGTCAGCTAATTTCTGTTGAAAGGTTCTATAAGATATAGACAAAAGGTGAATCTTTATCGCTCTCTAGCTTCATTTCATTATAGATCTGTCACTCCGCTTTACCTGGCATTCTGTCTGTGTGCCACTACAGAACATTTAGATTGGAGCGAAAGCATTAAAACAATGTTACAACGCAGCCTGTTTGTGTTTACAGATATTGCCCGTTGCACACACTAAGGTTGAAGATAATGAGGTAGGCATTCTTTAAATTCAAAGAATAACTTTCAAGTTAAACCATGTCTTTTCTCATTATGTGCTGGTGTCAGTTGACCGATTCAAAGCAATAACATATTCTGAACATTGTCCCAGAAACCTCTGTTGTGATACTGTTGTTATTAAAGGTTCTGTCTGTTTTCACAGGAGTTAAAGGAGAGTCTGCAGGTTCTGCTCACCACCAAGATAGCCGTGTACCTCATGACCTTTCTGATCGTGACCGTGGCCTGGGCTGCTCATATCAGGTCAAGGGTCATGCCCTGATTGAATACTTTACAGTTGCATCCCTCCTTCCTATTTACTTGAGGTACAGTAAGCGCAGGTTGCTGATTGGATAGGAGTCAGGCAAGGTTATAACCCTATAACTATCTTCCCTATTAAGATCTGTGATTACTTCAAACAGGAAGTAGGGAGGTTTTTGCTCTATCAAGAACTTCAAGCCTTCTTGAAGTGGAGACGTTCTGTTCAAGGGGACTCCTCTGGTTATTTCACTATCTACACTGCCATATGTACATGTTTTCATTCACAACATCCTGGGAACAACTGTTTGTAACCTGCTCAGGGATTGGATCTAGCAACCTTTGGGTCACTGGTCTGAGGTTAATTATACTGACGTCTTTCTCCTGTGTTCTAATACAGGTTATTCCAGGTCATTGAACGTATTGACGACTGCCTTGCCCTTCTGAACCTGGTGAGAACGTTTGGTGGTCCACATCACCTTGGATATTCAGCTCTGCCCCTTGGAGACACTTCCATTTCTCCATTGCAACCCTCTAATTAGAGACTTGTTCAGACCTGTGCAACCAGCATTCTCTGGCCCTTGTAGAGTAAGAGTTGAATATCCTTCATTTAGAGAAATGGGTAGCTGTTGATATGCACACCTGTGTCTATTCCAAATGAATGGTGTTTGGCAAAGACAAATGTATGGAAAGATATAAATGAGACTGCACAACGGTACAGGTTTCTTCCAGTGCTTCATGACAGTCCTGTTTATGCATCTCGGGTCTTCCAGTATATGGCCAAATGTGAACATAATCTACAATAGAAACAATAGTAGAAACTGGTATACATCCATGAGGTGCATTATCCCACATATACATAACCCTAGAACAATAGGATTACAATGGAAGCAGTTATCACCAACATAAATATTAAAGACAGGTCTAATAATTCATGGTTTTGATTTAAAGAATGGTCTTATATCAAAGTCCAAATTCATGCCAAATGGCTGCAGAGCTTTTAATTGATGGATCCAGAACCAGTGGGAGAACCATACAACATTGTGCGATCATATTCTTATCTTTCCCTAAATCATTTAGAGAACTTGCACGTCCACTCAGTTCTATGTGGTTCTGGTTCTGGTGCATGTGATCAACAGTGTTGTGAAAACAGAGGGCATTAGGTTGGCCCACTAACCCAAGGTTAGCACCTGTTGGATTTGGACTAATTTGAATATTTGCCAAACTAGCCAATCGGCTAGTGAACGTCTTTTAAATATCATGATGCACAGATCCAAGCCACACGCTAAAACGACACTGTAGTACCCAAACCCTTTATTCCCTTTGCGTAGTGAAATGGATGCATGTGCTGTCAGCAAGCTGAACTTCCTTTTCCTTCTCCGTTCCAGGCTTGTATGATGTTGATCACCTTTTTGCCGTACACAGTGAGTAAGACTCGTCCCAGACCAGTCAGACGGGGGTGGGTACATTACACGGACAGACTGCTGGAATAGTTTAAACCTGATTCTGTGAGAATTCGATCCACACAACTATAGTGTTGTATTGTTCCCTATCACACCATGCCCCTCTTTGTCTACCTGACGTCAACCAGACCTAGCGACGATGTTTAGCATTAATAGCAATTCTATACAGAGCATTTAGTAGAATTGCATTCATTATTGAAAGGCAGCGGTCTGCAAAAATGTCAGCATCTAAATTTGTTGAATGTAATGAATTATCCCATGAAAAAACATGTTCCCTGTCAAAAGCCCTCGTAGTCCATTCATCCTGCATTAAATCTGGGCCTGCAACTGCCTGACCTGCCCAGTGACTGACTGGCAGGAAATGTCTTCGGAGTTTTATTAATTATTTACCTTTTTTATGACAGCCTGAAGACAATACATAAAATAATAAAAATGTATGTAGAAAGAAATTCAATATGACAGAAATTAAATGGGGTTTTACTTTTTGAACCCAACTAATCACAATGTTCCCGACACATCATCTGTATTCCTCTGCAGTTCTCCCTAATGGCAACATTTCCTGAGAACATTCTGGGAATCGTCCTGTTCTGCGCCTGTGACATGGTGTTGGGTCTCATCCAGGTAGGAAGGAGACAGCGTGCTGTGGTGTTGGGTCTCATCCAGGTAGGAAGGAGACAGCGTGCTGTGGTGTTGGGTCTCATCCAGGTAGGGAGGAGACAGCGTGCTGTGGTGTTGGGTCTCATCCAGGTAGGGAGGAGACAGCGTGCTGTGGTGTTGGGTCTCATCCAGGTAGGGAGGAGACAGTGTGACGTGGTGTTGGGTCTCATCCAGGTAGGGAGGAGACAGTGTGACGTGGTGTTGAGTCTCATCCAGGTAGGGAGGAGACAGCGTGCTGTGGTGTTGGGTCTCATCAAGGTAGGGAGGAGACAGCGTGCTTGAGTCTCATTTATCTATCTAATTATTGTCCCCCACCCCCCCAGGCATTAATCGTGGTTTATGGCTTCAGCCGTCCGTTCCTGCTGAACGATCAGATCCAGGTTTCAGAGAACCAGGTGTTCTACAAACACCACATTCTGAAGGTCATCATGAGGGTCCCCATCATGTGCTTCTTCGCCAGCATCTTTTCCTTCATCTTCTTTCAACTGGTACGTCCTGTGAACCCTTCATTTCAGTCATTTTAGCTGCTCTTATCCAGAGCAGTTAGGAATAAGCCCTTTGCTCATAGGCTGAATGACAATTGTTCAACTTGTGTTGAGTATCTGAACCAACAACCTTTTGGTTAGTGGCCCAGTGCTCTTACCACTAGGTCATCTGACACCCTTATCTACCTTTCCCAGTGCCTTCTCTTCCTCTAAGGGGGGAACTTAGTGGGCAACATTTTGTTCTATCGCCTGCTACTGATGGTGTAACAGAAAGCTAAACTGTGATAGTTTTCAGTGCCCACAGCTGTATTTCTCTTTTTATATCTGTTACGAAGCTTGTTTCTAAACCTCTTTATCCCAGTACTTTAAAGTGTGTCTGTGAATAGTAGTTAAACATTGTTCATTTGGTAATTCTTTAGTAATTGGCAGATACGTCTAGAGTGTAACAAAACTCTTTCGTTGTCTTCCAGTCCTATGTAATCCTAGCCATCGTCATCTTCTTGCCTTACATCTCTCAGTCTCTTAAATGGTGTCGCGGCAAAGCTCTTGGTACGTATCACCAGACAATGTCCTCTCTGTCTCTCAAATGTCTGGTGTAAACAAACAACAGCAACCGTGAAATGTTACTGGCTTCTTGGTTGTATACTACTGGTGCAAATTGCTCTAGAAGTCTTTTAAACCGTGAATGCACGACAAGTTACAGGATAATCAGGTGAGGACTTGGCATCAGTTATAGTTATCATGTATGTGTTGTTTGGACTCAGGCCAGGTTGAGGAAACTCCAGACTCCATGTTGTTTTATACATATCAACTCAACGAACCGCTCAGCAAGGAAAGAGTGGAGGCGTTCAGCGACGGTGTGTTCGCCATCGTAGCAACTCTGCTCATCTTAGACATTTGGTTAGTGCCTTTTTAACTTCTGTTCAGACCGACTGGCTTACTAACTGGTTTACTGACCATATAGAAGCAGGTTGTCCCATGACGGGTCAGTGATGTTTGCCAGGGAGCTGCAGAACGTGTGTCTAGGTGATGATTGCCTGTGTCTCCAGTGAGGACAATGTGCCGGATCCGGTGACGGTCCAGAAGCAGTATGGAGGGAGTCTGGTGGCGGCGCTGCAGGACTACGGCCCGGAGTACCTGGCCTACTTCGGCTCCTTCGCCACCGTGGGTCTCCTTTGGTTCGTCCATCACTCCCTCTTCCTCCACGTCATCAAGTACGTTACCATCAATCCATCAAAAGTTTTCTCAGAAACTCTTTGTGTGTAATTTGTTGTAACTATAGTCGAGGCATGTTAAAGACAGGAATAACATGAATTAGCACTCGTGTGTTGCTCAAAGAATATTGTGGATTTTGAAAATGTACAGGCAGTGTGTGTGATATGTGACCGTCTTCGCTGACCTGACCTACTGAAGGGGCACGGGATCCTATAAAAGAGGATCTGGCCCTTCAGAGAGCAGGATGCAACCAGGCCCATGTGATTCATGGGCCTTTATCTCTGGTTTCATTCAGGGCTACCCGTTTCATGGGCCTGCTCAACACCTTTTCCCTGGCCTTCGTTGGGGGTCTGCCCCTGGCCTACCAGCTCACCCACGAGTTCCCCCGGAACTCTCGCAACGAGCTTGAGGCGATCCAGATCAGCTGCGTCATCATCTTCTTTGCCGGCATCTTCCAGCTGTCGATCTGGGTGGCGGCGCTGTTCTGCGAGCGCGAGACGCTGCACCCGTATGTGCGCTATGGTGGCAGAGAACACACCTTCATGCTTGCCAAGCTGTCGCTGTACCCCTGCGTGGCCCTGGGGACCTTCTTCCTCACCTGCTTCCTGAGTAAGTTCAGCGCGTCCATTTTCCACCTGATGGAGATCACGGTGCCATTCGCCTTCCTTTTGCTGAGGCTGCTGGTCCGCGGTGGGCTGGCGCTGCTACGTCTCATGTTCTGTCCCGAGCGCCCAGAGCCCAGTGGCGTTCTGGAGGAGGAGGAAGAAGAGGAAGCCAGCGTGCCCTTTAACGCAGTCATCACTTAGCGACGGTCGCCGCCATTGTTGAGCTCTCGTCAGTTTAGATAGCTCTGGTCCTGTATTCGCAAAACGTTGCAGAATGTCGATCTGGGATGAGTTAATATAATAGTCATCGTTATTATATGAACGGGTTTGTCGGGATCAGTGCTGTTTTGTAAACATGAGCTTTGACCTGGAGAAGTGGTCAGCCATTTGGATGGCTGGTAGCCGCGGAAAAGCGAAGCATTCATACCTACGAAAGGAGAACTTTGAGGTTCATTCCATTTCAATTCATTTGCAGATAAGACGCTAAGTTGCACGTTCAGTTTGAATTGACATTTTTCTGTTCACATTAGTTGAGTATTGACAACTTAAAGTGTTTAGTGGAATGAATGATTTGGAATGAAATAGGCCCCACACATTGTCTCCAGAGGTTCAGGTATTTAGAGAGTGCAAGTCATTGACATCATCCCTGGATATTTTTTTACTATATTAGAATTTATTTATATCTTGAATAATATTTTAATCCAATCTTGCAATCTACAGTGTCCTTACCGTCAAAACATGTTTGTCCCAACAAGGTCATTATATGGAATTTATTCACATAACTGGACGTTTCTGGTTGTGTTCTTTTAAATGTCATGATGTTTGGAATCTCCCTCAAAAACCTTTCAAGTCCATTAGTTATACTAGAAAAGTCAGTACAGTTGAGGTTATTGTGTCATGCCGTCAATCTAACACACGCTGTCTTTAATACTGAAAAAACATTCATGATAATCGCTCTGATGGACCACTGACTTTATTCCTGAACTGAGGAAAGTCCATTTTGGCCATGATGTTCACTCACTGATCTATTTTAAGTAATTGTGAAATGCAGGCTTTAGTGTTCAGTTGAGTTGTTTTCTTGTTAACTGATGAGGTAATAAGTTCTGTTTATCTGTGACTCAATTACCTTTGAATACCATAGTAACCGCCTGAGGGAAAGCACTCAAAGCATTTGGTATTATGATATTGCACTTACTGAAAATGTATATTACGCACTTTAGACTGCTGTTTGTAAAGACCCAGTTATACTAGACCGTAAATAACATATTTTGTCCTTATGAATCTTGATGTTATGTTGTCTGAATTCTGTTTAAAAATCAAGGTGTATAAATAAATTGTTGTGCACACATGGTGACAAGCCATTGTCAAGGGTCAAGTCATGAATAGTCCCTGAGTGTTGATAAATTACAGCAGGTATTTGTAGCTTTTTGGGCTTGGTCATAAGATTTACCCACTGAAGAAATGTCTGTGTAGATATCCCTGTTGCATTTGAACATAACAAAACATTCCTCACCACTTCCTGGAAATAATGTTACATTCCACTTGAGGTCACTGTTGTTTCAGTCCAAATATTACATTGCCATGTTTTTGTTGCTATAATACTTTTTGAGTGGGGAATCAAATTATAAAAGCACTTTAATTCTGAACACTATGTTGTGTGCTGTATAGATAAAATAAGGTATATAAAATACAGCTATCACTGCCTTGTGTCATTACTAATTGCTTGTCCAACATGTCAATGTCCAATGACAGGGGAGGTGTCAAAAGCCACTCCTTTTTCAAATGAACATGATCTGCTTTCTCGGACTAAAAAGCCTAGTTCAATAGAAAACTCCATTGAGCTTGTTGTTCAAGTCCTAGACTCGGTTTAATCTCTGTCTGTGAAACCGGCCCAAAATGTTCAGAAACATGTCTGTGTCTAGACATGTTATAAATTAAAGCTGCATATTTGGGCATTAAACTTTCAAACTGACTCTCAATTCGAAAACAGAAATCGTGTGTGGTTTTGGAGGTTTTTGGTGGTTCATCAAAATGTTACTCCCATTTGTCAGAAAGGTGGTAGTGTATAGTCTCACACACAGGTGGGCAAGCCAAGGCTCAAGGGCCAAATGTGGTCTGGCCCCTGGACAGATTTGCTGTGGTTATTAAAAACACACAATTTAAACATTTAAAACCCTGAGGTCCTTGAATTTTTAAGTCCCATGTGGCCTTTGAACTGAAAACTGCCTCTGTCTTAGTTTTATAGTTTATATAGTTTATATTTTATATGGAAGCTGTAGTGGTAAGAAATGGCCCGTTTAGTTGTTGTTATGCAGTGGAAAACCTAAAGCAAATGTTCCTTATTGAACACATTCAGGTCTGTCCCTTCCTGTTTTGTTCACTGTCCTAGTGAATCCCACTCTGCCATCGCTTAAACCACATCAAAGGTCGACACTAAAACACGACCGAGGATATGAAGGTCTGGTTCTATAAGCGTTACAATGTCTCTTTCTTCATTTCGGCTACATCAGTGCAGTATTCTCCATACATCAGTAGGAAACAACCGTTGATCAGTTTGTCAAGTGAAGAATCAGTCGGTCAGTGACTACCCCATACAGCACAGAACGAACTATCGGTGTGCTTGCATGTGATCCATTTAGTTTAGAAATGGCCCGTCTAGTTGTCTGAGTCGGTCTACGTCGGTGTCTATTGGAGTGGTAAGAAATGGCCCGTCTAGTTGTCTGGGACGGTCTATCGGTCTATGTGGGTGTCTTAGGTTCTTGCACATTTGCTTCATGAGTTTGAATCCAGCTTACTGCTATTCAAGCACACTTTCTCCTGTAGCTTTCCCAATGTCTCAGCCCCATTTATTATAAAGAATACATATACACTCACCTAAAGGATTATTAGGAACACCATACTAATACTGTTTGACCCCCTTTCGCCTTCAGAACTGCCTTAATTCTACGTGGCATTGATTCAACAAGGTGCTGAAAGCATTCTTTAGAAATGTTGTCCCATATTGATAGGATAGCATCTTGCAGTTGATGGAGATTTGTGGGATGCACATCCAAGGCACGAAGCTCCCGTTCCACCACATCCTAAAGATGCTCTGTTGGGTTGAGATCTGGTGACTGTGGGGGCCATTTTAGTACAGTGAACTCATTGTCATGTTCAAGAAACCAATCTGAAATGATTCGAGCTTTGTGACATGGTGCATTATCCTGCTGGAAGTAGCCATCAGAGGATGGGTACATGGTGGCCATAAAGGGATGGACATGGTCAGAAACAATGCTCAGGTAGGCTGTGGCATT
>JACXGJ010011108.1:0-20500 GCA_016801105.1 Esox niger | reverse complement strand
AAAGAGTGTTTAGAGGCCAGATCAGGGAAGCAAGAAAAAATACCATTGTCCTAAAGATCATGGAAGGTGTGAATACTTGTCCTTGCCCAGAGAGAGAAGGAGTTGCCAATAATGAAGGGTGGGAATCCGTTTTTTTATATGAAAACAATTTTAAATGGCCCCTGAACTGGAACCAGATCCATAGTATGGTCTGTACTACAGGATTACCAGGGTAGCAAGAGGGCTAAATTGGGAGAGCTAAGCAGAGAAAAGTTACATCCTTAAAGATGTGGATGTGCATGATAGTATCTCTGGGTGGCACCAAAGAGTACTCAGAGAATGCAACCAGAATGGGAGCTTCTGAAAGTTGGCAGCCCAAAAGGAATAACGTTGGGAAGTGCAAGCCGTCCACTGAACATCCATCTCTGGATCAAAGACCTACTGATGCTGGGTGTACCCCCCAAATGAATGAAGTAACAGCCTGATTAATGTATTTGAAAAACAATATGGGCAAGAACAGCGGGATAGACTGAAAAATGAAGAGAAATCGGGGCAAATTATTTATTTTAACAGCACTAATCTTTCCTATAAGTGACAGAGGTAAAATACCCCACCTCTGAAAATCAGACTTAACCTGAGTGAGAAAAAGGCAGATAAGGAGCGAATCACATTCAATCCAAGGTTCTTGAAGACAGAGCGGTCTCACTGAAAGGGCAAGTCTGTGACGCTGCTGGATTGAATGGGATTTACTCCTTCGGAGATTAAGTTTGTAACCAGAAAAAAAACAAGTTCTCCAGAATATAGAAAATGAAGGGTAAGGAGGTTGCAGGGTTACGTACACAGAGCAGCAGGTCATCAGCATACAGTGATTACCTATGCACGACAACCTCCCGCAATGCAACCTGGACAGAAAAAGGCCTGCAACGCTACCGAATGGGGCTCAATGGCAAAGAGTAAGGGGTCAAGCGGGCAACCCTGCCTGGTCCACTGTTCCAGGGCAAAGTAGTCAGAGTGGGTGTATTTACAGTGGGGGAAGAAAATGTAGGTTCGCCCATTGACAAAGAAATGATCAGTCTATAATATTAATGGTAGGTTTATTCGCACAGTGTCATCTGCTAATCGTGTCTTGAGTCTCTGATTGAAAGTCCGATTGGCATAGCAGGATCCCCTGTGACATTTACGCAACTATTTATTTGACTTCCATCTACTCCTTTTGGAAATCCTCTGCCCAGCATTACTGTGGTTCCCTCCAGCCGTTTTCTTTCAAACAAAGTGTTACTCCCCCGACGATCTACAATCCATAAACAAAATGTATCGCATTTCTTCAGATGTAATGGTGCATGCCTGTTCATCTGGCATCCTACGTCGACGCCCCTACTGATATCAAGGCTCAGGCCGCAAACTGTGTGTCAACTTCAGGCAAAATCACCTCCCTCTGGTCTCACTCGCATCATCTGCCGTCAAAAATGAGGTCAAACTGTAAACCACAATTGCCTACATTCCCTTCAACCTACCACAATCTACAACTGCTGCTACATTTCACATTACTAATCTTGCTTTTCAAAACTCCTGCTCAATGACAAAAAAAATACCCCCTGCTCTATGATTTAATACTGGACAACATGCTGGACTTTCTTTTCCTAACTTAAACGTGGCAAGCACCTAGAGGTCTCTTCATATTATATCAAGCCACTCCCAATGGTTTTAGATATCTGTCCCACCCCCGCCTAATAGGTCATGATGCTAGCCTTGCTATACTACACAAATTCCATCATTCACCTCATTTGAATATATTGCCTGTAAATCAACAAATTCATACTTATTTATCATCCTCCAAAAGCAAATGACTCCTTCTTCTGACTTAGCTAAACTACTCAACATCGCTGCATCACTCTCCCATTGCCTTCTCCTGCTTGGTGACCTGAATATTCACTTTGACTCACCTAACTCCAAACATACCTCTGATTTCATCACTCACCCATCGCCTTCTCCTGCTTGGTGACCTGAATATTCACTTTGACTCACCTAACTCCAAACACACCTCAGATTGCATCACTCTCTTGGACTGTTTAAACTGCATCCGACATGTTCATTTTCCCACCCATATCAAAGGTCACATACATGATCTCATCTGCTCCAACAGCCTTACCATTACCCCTATAACTCCTATGAATCTTAATTTCCGTTGTCTGACCACAAGATAATTCATTTCTCCATTTCATCCAATTGCATAATCTCCTTTCGTAACATTAAAGCTGTTGACTCTCTCCAACTATCAGACGCCATCTGCTCTGCTCTTAAGATTAATTCTACCCTCAGATCACCTGAAGAACAAGCTAGCCATCTCAACACTGCTGTCTGTCTCCCTCAACACTCTGGCACCACTAAAATATGTTTCTTTCACCTCCTCATCCCCCGGTTTACATCTAAGCTCCTGACCTTGAAGCAAGTTGTCGTCGCCTTGAATGCCGTGTGAGACAATCGGGGCTTACTGTCCACATTGAAGCTTACAAACATCTCCTTTCAGCTTACAGAGATGCCCTCAGTGCTGATAGATCCTCCTACATCTCAAACAAGATCAACAGTTCCATTATGAACTCCCTGAACCTGTTCTCTGAAACTGTCAGCAAACTACTTCAGCTGATTCTGCTCACCAGGCTTGAGGGGCTGGGTGTTGAGGGAACTGCACTTTCCTGGCTGAACTTCTGTCTCACTAAGTAAACCCATTTCATGTCATTCAAAGGCCTAAACTCAGATTCAGCTAGTCACTCAAGGTGTCCCGCAGGGCTCATTACTTTGGCCCCAACTCTTCATCATTTATACCAAACTATTCCATGGAGAGCTGTGTGTCAGCAGGTTTTCACTCTCTCCTTGTACTTGATTGACTAATTAGGTTACTAATAGGTTAGTTTCTACCTTCACTTGGTTCTTTAGGTGTGAACTGGGTGTGACAACTACGCCATCTGCTGCCCTTCTTCCCCCTGCAGGAGGCAGGCTTCAGCGCTCGATGTCACCGGCCTTCTGACACCACCGCCCATCTCATTAACTAATCACACCTGTTGTCTCGTCCAGCGCACCTGATCATCATCCAGTCATTTCCCCCTGTATGTGTTCCCTCTGCTTCCCTGGTCTTTGTGTGTTATTGTCTCACTGCCATGAGCATTGTTCAGCTACACTTTATTAAAAGAAAAAAAACAACAACGTAACTCCTCAGTCCACTGCTCCTCTGATACTGGGAACCAATGCATAGGAAAAACCAAAAACCCGCAGACACACGGCATGGTTTGGACACCAATGATCTACATCATTCCCCTTGGTCAAATCCTCCGTCAATTCAACCTACATTTCCACTGCTATGCCTATGATACACAAATATATCTAGCCACTAAGTCTCTCACCAACCCATCTCTGACCCATATTGAATGCTATCTGACTGCAATAAAAGCATGGATGGACAACTTCTTCAAACTAAAAAGTGACAAAACAGAACTTCTACTCATTGGAACCAAATCCTCGCTCAACAAAACTGTCACTTTCAACCTCAGCATCGATGACACTGTTGTTTCTCCATCACCCCACGTAAGAATCCATGGGGTCATTCTGGACTACAATCTCTTTTGATCAGCACTTCAAACAGACTGTCAAGTCTTCGTTCTTCCATCTACGCTACATCGTCAAACTCAGACCTTCCCATGCTGCTGAAACCCTAATTCATGCATTCATAACCTCCTGTCTTGAATACTGCAATTCCCTACTCACCAGCATCAAATTTACATCCCTCCATGAGCTCCAAATGGTTCAAAACTCAAGACTCACATTCAAGACTCACACCAAGTCCCGACAGCATATCTTCCAACAACTTCTCAAGCCTCATCTGTTAAAAATCGCCAAATCCCACGCCATATCCCACTCTCTCAATCTTTGTTATTTTCTCATAGTATTTCTTTTATTTCTGTTTGTTTTCTGTTCCATGTCACTTTTGTACAGCGTCTTTGGGTTTCTGAAAAGCGCTATATATATAAATAAATAATAAATAAATATATTATCATTATTATTAAGACAACCTTTACAATGAAAAAGCTATTTAATTTCATTGCATACCAACATTGTTTTTTTTTTCATTTGTGAATGACATTGACACAATAACTATCACTATTGGTGACGATAACTGACTTTTTGTCAAAAGATGAGAGAATCGTGGAAACAGCACAACCGACAACATGTTTATAGGGGACAAAACTTTAGTTTCTTTATTGAAAAAATCCTACCTAGTGCAGCTTTGAGTACTTGGTATCGGCAAGGACCCAGATATAAGTACTCGTACTTGTACTCGATCAGAAAACCTGTGGAATCGGTGCATTCCTACAAAATGAATGGTCCAAATTAGTGGCAATTGTTTTCCCTGCAAGAGCGGTTTTGAGTGGAGCAATGAGAATGACGTGGAGCGGAAAGTAACCTTTACTCAGGGAGCAATGAGCAGATTTCCATCAGCTCCACTCTGCTCACAAACTCTGACTGGTTCCACTATATAATGACTGGCATAAATGTGTACGTTTGTATTCAATGTGTGACTATCAAAGATCAGATGCACAAAAAAATGGTGGGCGGGGTCAAATGTGGGGGGAGTCAGATGTTTGTCTCCATCCACATTCAGCCCAGCACCCAACGTTTGGAGAGGACAATGTCGTGGTCGGAATAAAAATGACAGCAGTATGCAAAACAAAAATTATAAATGCAATAGCCATGTCACACTTTGTGAGACACTTAAAAACCCACAAGGACAGGTAAGAAGGATATCATGGCGGTGCTGTCCCTATCTAACTAGCTAACGTGAGGTAATTTCAGAATCAAATACTGCTGAAATAACAATAGCTAAATGGGCAGATGGGGGAAAAATTATATTAAGGGAATTTCCTGTTGATTAGTTTTGCAACAGTTTGATTAATGGATGGTTATACAGCACCAATTTTATCCCCATCTCCTTTTTTGGGCTCAGTATTTCTTGTAATATTCTCAATATTATTTGTTTGCAATGGCATCCCCGGTCCTGGCATTTTATTTTGTCAAAGTAGAGAGCATTTTTGTTTTTAACATCCATACATAGACTTCACAATAAGATCTAAACTTTTTTTTATATCAAAACAGATAATTGAGAAAGTATAAATACATAAAGATAGCGTACTTATTAAGTTCCTTAGATATTATATAAGAATTCAAAAAAACTTGAAGGATAAGAGAGTTGAGAGACCAATAATGAGAGTTGGTCCCATGTGTGGTGTGGTGTGTGTGTGTGATGGGAAAAGGTTGGTTTGTGTGTGTGTGTGATGGGAAAAGGTTAGTTTGTGTGTGTGTGTGATGGGAAAAGGTTGGTTTGTGTGTGTGTGTGATGGGAAAAGGTTGGTTTGTGTGTGTGTGTGATGGGAAAAGGTTGGTTTGTGTGTGTGTGTGATGGGAGTTGGGGTTGTGTATAATTTGTTAAGGGTTTTTTGTTGCAGGTATGTGGGAGGTACAGTGGGGTAAAATAGTATTTAGTCAGCCACCAATTGTGTAAGTTCTCCCACTTAAAAAGATGAGAGAGGCCTGTAATATTCATCATAGGTAGACTTCAACTATGAGAGACAAAATGAGAATATAAAATCCAGAGAATCACATTGTAGGATTTTTTATGAATTTATTGGTAAATTCCTCGGGTAAAATAAGTATTTGGTCACCTAAAAACAAGCAAGTTTTCTGTCTCTCACAGTCCTTTTAATGGTTAGTTTGTCTCCTCTGTCCTCCACTCGTTACCTGTATTAATGGCCCCTGTTAATGTTAATGGCACCTGAACTTGTTATCAGTATAAAAGCAACCTCAAACAGTCACACTCCAAACTCCACTATGGCCAAGACCAAAGAGCTGTCAAACGACACCAGAACCAAAATTGTAGACCTGCACCAGGCCGGGAAGACTGAAACAGCAATAGGTAAGCAGCTTGGTGTGAAGAAATCAACTGGGGGAGCACTTATAAGAAAATGGAAGACATGCAAGACCACTGATAATCTCCCTTGATCCGGAGGTCCACACAAGATTTCACCCTGTGGGGTCAAAATGATCACAAGAACTGTGAGCAAAAATCCCAGAACCACACTGGGGAAACTAGTGAACGACCTGCAGAGAGCTGGGACCAAAGTAACAAAGGCTACCATCAATAACACACTACGCCGCCAGGGACTCAAATTCGCAGTGCTAGACGTGTCCCCCTGCATAAGCCAGTACATATCCAGGCCCGTCTGAGGTTTTTTTAGAGAGCATTTGGATGATCCAGAAGAGGATTGGGAGAATATCATATGGTCAGATGAAACCAAAGTAGAACTTTTTGGTAAAAACTCAACTCGTCGTGTTTGGAGGAGAAATAATGTGGAGTTGCATCCAAAGAACACCATACCTACCGTGAAGCATGGGGGTGGAAACATCATGCTTTGGGGCTGTTTTTCGGCAAAGGGACCAGGACGACTGATCCCTGTAAAGGAAAGAATGAATGGGGCCATGTATCGTGAGACTTTGAGTGAAAACCTTCCATCAGCAAGAGCATTGAAGATGAAACGTGGCTGGATCTTTCAGCATGACCAAGATCCCAAACACACCACCCGGGCAATAAAGGAGTGGCTTTGTAAGAAGCATTTCAAGGTCCTGGAGTGGCCTAGACAGTTACCAGATCTCAACCCCATAGAAAATCTTTGGAGGGAGTTGAAAGTCTGTGTTGCCCAGCGACAGCCCCAAAACATCACTGCTCTAGAGGAGATCTGCATAGAGGAATGGGCCAAAATACCAGCAACAGTGCGTGAAAACCTTGTGATGACTTACAGAAAACGTTTGACCTCTGTCATTGCCAACAAAGAGTACATAACAAAGTATTGAGATGAACTTTTGTTATTGACCAAATTCTTATTTTCCACCATAACTTACCAATAAATTCATAAAAAATCCTACAATGTGATTTTCGGGATTTTCTTTTCTCATTTTGTCTCTCATAGTTGAAGTGTGCCTATGATGAAAATTACAGGCCTCTCATATTTTTGAGTGGGAGAACTTGCACAATTGGTAGCTGACTAAAAACTTTTTTGCCCCACTGTATCTAGGTGTGTGTGTATGTGTGTGTCTGTCTGTGTGTCTGTGTGTGTGTGTGTGTGTGTGTAAGACAGGATGTCTATCAACGAATGACTCTCTGCTCCTCTGTTCCTTCCACAGTTTGGATCATGGTGGAGAGTTCAGGCTGAAATCAGGACTGAAGAAATGTAAGTGATTTATTATACAGAGCACATATTGGAACAGCAAGGCAAATTCCTTTGTTTTTGTTGGTCATTCAAAATATTTGGGTTTAAGATCAAAAGGTGACTATGAGACAACAATTTCAGCCTTCATTTATTGGGATTCACATCTAGATGTGTTAAACAACTCAGGACGTACCAGCCTTTGTTTGAACCCACCCATTTTTCAATTGAGCAAAGGTATTGTGACTGACAGATGTTTCTTGTTGCCCAGGTGTGGCTTTTTAGGTGGATTGTTCTAACATTAAATAGCCCTGCATGACTAGTCTAAGTTCCCATCTTTGGTTTAAACCTATAAAGACTTAATTTCTTAAAGAGGATAAATCAACATGAAGATCAAATATATATATAGCTGTCTATGGGAGAAAAGCAAGCCATTGTCAAGCTGAGAAAAGAAGGAAAATTGACCAGAGCCACTGGACAAAGATTGGGCATAGCAAGTACAACCATTTGGAATGTCCTGAAAAAGAAAGAAACTACTAGTGTCTTGAGCAGCAGAGATTGAACGGGTCAGCCAAGGAAAACAACAGTAGTAGATGACAGAAATATCATGAGAAAACCCCCACGCTTGGGCGTGCATGGCTGCTTCTGGAACAAACTCATTCTGAACACTTGTCACAAGCTCATCTTCTGATCTTAAACCCAAATGTCATTAGTGACAAACAAAAACAAAGGAATTTGCCTTGCCGTTTCAACACTTTTGGAGGGGACTGTATACAGCCGGTGATGTTTGTGTGTAAGGTGTGTAGGTTTGAGTGTTCTTGTCTGTGTGTTTGTAAGTGTGTGCAGGTTTCTGTGTGTGGGTGTATGTGTTTGGTCTGAGTTTCTTAATATCCAGTATATGACAATTGAGAAATAAAACATGCATGTGTGTGTATAATATGAATGATGATGATGTGTAATATTGTGTCTTGGTCTCATCCATCAGATGTCTGTGATCTCACACTGGACCCAAACACAGTACACAGAAACTTTTCTCTGTCTGAGAAGAACAAAAAGGTGACAAGGAGAGAAGAGAAGCAGCTGTATCCTGATCACCCAGAGAGATTTGAGCACTTTCCACATGTGTTGTGTAGAGAGGGTCTGTCTGGACGCTGTTACTGGGAGGCAGAGTGGAGTGGGAGAGGAGCTGATATAGGAGTGACATATAAAGGAATCAACAGGAAAGGACAGAGTGATGACTGTTGGTTTGGACACAATAAGCAGTCCTGGAGTCTGGCCTGTGATGATGATCGTTATACTGCCTGTCACAATTATAAGACAACTGGCCTACATGTCACCTCCACAGAGTAGGAGTGTATCTGGACTGGCCAGCCGGCACTCTGTCCTTCTACAGGGTCTCCTCTGACACACTGACCCACCTGTACACATTCAACACCACATTCACTGAGCCCCTCTATCCAGGGTTTTATGTTTATAACTCCTCAGTGTCTCTGTGTCAGATGATCCCTGTGTCAGACCATGATGTTTCACTCTAAACATGGTCATGTTCAGTAGGACACTGTAGTAAAATACTGACAATTACTCTCTAGTAGAGAGTATATATATCATGTGATTGTACTGTATATATTCCCATGAGAGTCTTGCTGCAGGTCTCCACTGTGTATCGCTTCTGCTTGCAGGCTCCAAGCTCAGTAAAGCTCCGTTGTGGGTTGCTAATGAAACAGATATATATTTTTTTAAATATACCCAGTGGTTATCTCTGCCTGTGTAGCAAAATACTGTACATTGAATTAATAATTATACTTGTAGCCTAATATAAACGTATTTACACATACTATTGATTTGTGACACAATTCCTGAATGGGAGTTTATTGCAACATTTTTGTTTTGCTTTTTATTTTATTTCATTTCATAATGGTCCAGATTCAGAGCTTTGTAATGGTATATAAAACAATACTGAATGGTTTAGTAATGGGAAAGACATGCAGCTTTTAAAGTTGATAATCTGCTCTACTTTGTTCTGATAAAAAAGCATAGAAAGATTGTTTACTCCTATTCAGCGTAGTTCACACCCTCTTAGGCCTTAACCCCACCCAGCTATTAAAGAATTCAAATGGGGACACTCTGGCCTTGTTCTAAACTGGTCTAGTTTATATTATGTCAAACCACATAATATAGAATGCATTTATTCACATGGACTTGGTACATCAAATATAAACGTTAAAGTAGTTTAGCAGCAGGATTCATAATAAATAGTAGCATCAGTGTAAGTGCAGATTCAGTGCCAGTGGGGAGCCACTGAGCCATTATAGGGTTATAGATTAGAAGTAATGTAAGGGAAATTTCTTACACTGATGTATTCATACTGATTAAAGGACTGAGTCCCCATGTTTATAGAAGGAAGAGAACGTGGGAAAGGGGGATCTGGTATTTGCTTAGGTCACATCTTTGCTCCATATCAGCAGGCTTTATGGTTGCTTGTAAAGCTAGTCATCTGTAAAGCCCATTGGGGTTTGTTTATTGTTTTTCCAGATGTCATGAGTCCTTCTCAACGGTTGAAGAGGTTACCCATGGGGGGGACAGCCTGACCCTTGGGTGACACCTGGGTAGTAATGAAACCAAGCAACTGTATTCTGTTGAGTTGGCACAGATGTCCAACATCTGACCACACCCCTTTCTTCCCTTTAAGTACTGATGATTGTCCTGTATTAGTTAGAGACTATTCACTGTTACTTTGTAACCTGTGTACTCTCTCCTTGCAAGAATAAACTGTTGATTGTGTGTGAGTTTTCCTCTGTCTTACCTGCCATTTTCATAGTTAAAGATAAGTGTCCGTTTGGACTTTAGAAATTGCCGTAACAGTAATCACACACACCGGGATGAATGAAGACCGGTCAATCATGTATCTGATCAAACTAAGTGACCTGCCTAGACTATGCAAACAAAAGCTAAACATATTCACACACAAGCTAGAAACCAGGAAATATCAGCCAGCTGGTAAGTTAATGTTGTTACTTAGCTAGCTAAGGTTAACAGTAGTGTCAGTAGCTATAGCTAGATGAATGGAATGACAAACGCCTTCAACAACTTTTTGAAAAGGAATTGCATCTAGTGTGCAAACGTTACACTTACCAGTTTACATGTTAGGAATGTTTTGCGGTAGACAGGAAAAATGTATACATCCTCTGATTACATACAAAGTACTTTGTGTTTTGCGTTTAGTCTGTTGATCTTGTTTACAATGTGCCTTTTCACTACCGTACACACTCAAAGCATTCAATACTCCAAGAATTGTGATTGCAACATCTTTCATTGTTGCAGTCATAACTGCCATGGTTATCCTTTTCTTCAAGAGGAGCTAGCGTTTTCTTTCTTCCATTGGCACTGAAATAAAATACCTCATTGTTGCCATGTTAAAGTCAGGGATTTCCTCATCTCGTCAGATTCATCATCTGAGTCATGGCATCATTGTTCTCCAGAAAGTAGTATCTCATGATCTGGGTTGGGTAGGTAAATGTAATCTATTAAAAGTTACAGTTACTAGTTACCTGTCCACATTTGTAATCAGTAACATACATTTTTGATTGCTCAAACTTATTTATTGCTTCAAAACATTGTTGAAAAATAAATGGCAGTTATTTGAAAATGGTATTGACATTGTTGTATATAAAATTAAGATATCTGTAGCTTCTCGCTCCTATCATTGTTTTGAGAATTATGCCTCAATTAGATAACTAAATAAAAATGATGACTCGGGATAATATTATCAAATCCATCCCACCAATCAAAACCAGATACATTTCAACTAGCTTTTTCTCCGTCACTTAACTGGTTATTCGCGTTCACCTCCGTGCGCAAGATGATCACACCCAACTGAGGCGCAATTCATATTTTGGTTCAAATAACAATGTTTTTATAATATGAAATAATAAACTCAAACATACAATGGGTATGTTATTTATTTCAGGCACCTATAATTTTTCAGTTGAAGTAATCCAAATGTAGTCCTACATTTATTCAAAAGTATCTGTAATCTGATTACAATATTTTAATTGGTAATGTAACAGATTACAGTTACTGTTTTTTGTAATGAGTACCTCCCCAACTCTGCTCACGACAGACTTATTGATAACACAAGCAAAATTCAGAGCAACGATTGATTCACAGCTGTAGCAATGCGATCATAGATCACAATGAATGACAAGCACGCAGTTGCGTTGTTGACAAAAGCCGGTTACTTTATAGAAAAATCAGAGCTCAGTATGTCTGCATGTCCAGCCTCTTCATTATCTCAGCCATTGGAAGAAAAAGTCCTTTATTTTCTACTGACTGAACATGGGTTTTAGCTTTACATTTTATTCCTATTTACTTTTTGCAAACAGGTTTGTTATTGTGTCACATGAAAGATCATCGTCAGGAAGGCATTTCTGCAAAAAATAACAAACATAATAAAATAATAACTCTCCTGAAAAGTAATGATATGCAACATTCGCCTCATTTAGCACTTCTTTCATATTTATTTTGTCAAAATTGGTCCATAAGCGTCAATAAGCCCAACAAAATTGATTTATAGAAAAACATAAAGCTGTTGATTGAACAATTGGAACTTAAGCCTTCCGATTTTTTCTCAAAAACACACACTTCTCATTCTTAATTTCCGTATTAACTCTTGAGGAGTGTTTGACTATCACAAATAATGCATAGACGTGCATGCAGTAGTGATTTCTAGTCCTAGTTATCTTTACACCTCTTTCGAATGTTGCCAATTCCAGGTCAGTCGCGAGAACTACTGTACAGTCTTTAATTACTCAGCACTCCAAAGGTGGTTCATGTCATGACTTTTCACAAAGAGAAATGTTCTGGAAATTATTCCACTAATGGACATTTGAGAAATGTCAGCATTTTTATTTCCTGGTATGTAACTCTGGTCTTTGTTTTTTTGTGAATAATATCAGAGCATTGTTAGGTACTCTGACCATCCGTTTATCTACTTTAACCAAGAAGGGTATCTGTCATTTGTTCCTCAGTAATGTGACTCTGGGGGAAGTAGGGGCATTTGGCCCCTTTAGTTAAACACAACAATAAACACAAAGGGCAGGAAGAATAAGGTGTGGAGACAGCCCGCACTTTGGGTAAAGCCTGTGTGACATAAGGCAGCTGGGTAGCATCTTACCACACCCCTTTAACTATAATCAGTATGGACTGTAAAGTTACTTAGACTGCTTTGTGTGTGTGCACACAGACAGTCTCAAGGCTTTCAGGTAGTTGTCTTTGAGCCAGTTGGAATGTTAGCTAAAGCATCCATAAACTCCGTAAATCCAGATGTAAATGAGTTAAGTAAGTAAATGAATGGCAGAGTATGGACCTGACTAATGAGCCCATTTCAAACATTGCTTTGGGTAGATGCCCTGGAATCATCCTGAAACATTTGTGAAGAGTCACTGAAAGAAAATCTCCAAGTAGATGTTAAGAATAAATGTATTACCATATCCTTATTTATCCCTTGTTCTGCATATTAACAGTAATATATGAACTATTTTAGACTGGGCCTGAATTTATTTTAGACTGTTCATGGTTGCCATGTATAGCAGAAGACCTAGGTCAGCATGCCCTGTTATTGATGGTGATTGGTGAGGTGACGGGCGGCTCCGTCATCTCCCGCTCTTCCTTGTTTTCCCAACAGTCATGAACTCATCCCGGTCTCCTTCATTTGCCTGGTCTCCAATTGTCTCTCTCACCAGGTCCCAATTAGGTCATGAGTATGTGTTTAAATGTTTCTCCTTTGCTCCCCTCATTTGTCAAGTCATTGTTCCATGTTACGGTGCAAACCGATGTTTGCTGAGTCTCCTTTGTCCTTTATCTTAGTATCATTATCAAGTGCTCAGTGTCTTCTGTCCTTTGTGTTTCTATTAACATAGCACCGACTGCCACACTTGCCTACGCCTGGACTGTTTGCTCCAGAATGTCACGACCTTGACAGTTGGTCTCTGTGTGAAAACACTATGGAAGGTGAACATTTTGAACTCATGCTGAATAAAGACTCTCCCCTGACTTGTTTGTATAAAGACTCTGTTCATGGACCAAAGTGGACAGAAGCTCACAGAGCTGTGTGGGAAATCTAAGCAGCAAGGATTATGTAAATTTCATGTAAATTAATATATTTTGTATTTTTTTCAATTAATTTACCCTTTATCTCTATTGCATTTAGGGAAATGACATGGTAGTGTTTTGTTAAATGGTTATAACATGTGTACCCTTATTTTATGATCCTTATTATTATTATTGATGATTCCTATTAAATGGCACTACTCATGAGTAGACTAAAACACTGGTGAAATATTTAGTGACTTTTTGTAAAATATGACAATTGTATCTGTATTTATGTGTAGATATTCTGAAATAGTTGACACTGTAGTGCTACAAAAGTTAAAATATACATATATTATTGCAATTTGTGAAAAGGGCAAATTTCAAAATAAAATATCATTAAAAACATGTCACCTCTTTCCAGGGATTGAAACAGCAACTTTGCATCTACTGGTCCACCAACATTATCTCTAATACTTTCAGCAAAATAAACACAACATAACACAGAAACAGGAAAGTATTGGGTCAGTATTTCCATTAAACTTAACAACATTACACAAAAACAGGAAAGAATATGATTTTTATTTTACAAATGTGTTACACTTTGTAGTACCTAACCTCTTCTCATTTGGACCTAAAATAAAAATGCAATTCAAAAGCTGCTGTACGTATAACAACAGTATAAATGGCTTCAATGACTAACAAGGACTTCCTCTTATTTTTTAACAGCTTCTGTCTGAGGTTCTTCAGTCCAAAATTCATACGCATCCAGTGAACAGCTCTCCCAATATGACTCTTATTTTAAGGGACAGGGTCCTTAATTCTTTTCTGACACTGTTGTGAATTTGCAGTGCATGTGTGGGAATCTGACAGTCGTTGCTACAGTAGCTGACTTTCAGTACGTAGTTCAAACAAAGGATATGTTAGAAATTCTTAACGCCTACCACTCAATACAACAAAACACATTTCTAAACTAGCCTTCATTTTCGCTGCATTGGATTACAGGTCACACTTTATGTTAGCTAGCGGTTTGCTAGCTAGCTACAGTAACATCAACCAGTGTTTGCATCTGTTTGAATATGAGTCAATGAGAGAAGCTTGCATTGAAATTTATGTTGCGTTCTTGCTGGCAGGTATCGTGTCTACCATCTGAAAGGCACACAATGCGTGTATGTTAATCCAGTAAGTTTATTTTTGGGTTCACACATAATACAGTAGCTGAATTTTCAGAGCTACGGAAGCACGCAAACCCATTGAATAAACTAAAATGGTATTACAGCACTTCTTTTGGTGTCCCCCTCAAGACCTGCTCTTAAAAACGTTTATGTAATTGTCCCTTCCAAAGATGATATCAGATTTTCACCAATGCCAATCAAATAGACAGTGTTATGTAGTTGGTGTCTGCTCATAGAGTTTGATCATTTAGTGATATGACCACCATGTCCCAATCCAACTTGACAATTCATAATGAATTTTTCACGGTAAAGGGACAACATTTTCTCTGTTTAGAGGTGCAAAGCTGGTATAGTCTTATCGAAAAACCCATGGATGGAATTGCTAATAAATGTGCCTCAACCCAATATTGACCAAAGTGGGTGAATACTTACACAATTCTGTCAGCTCTTAGGGCAGACGGAAACGAAGCGGAAGAAGAGGACGAAGGCTGTTGGTTCATATAATGCTACACCAGCTTGTAGCAGATGTATAGATCCATGGTGTAGTGGTTACAGACATGGCCTCTTATGTGGAAAACCTGGGTTTGAAACCAGGGGCGCTATAACAATTGCTGCTTTTTGTTCTAGGCCAGCTGAACTAGGCTCGCCTGGTTTATTGTTATAAATCTATATTATTTCTATCCAAAATTATCAACTTATTCAAATCCAGATATAAAAGTAGGACTGCACAATTGTTTCACATAAAGGCACCTAGACCCTAGAGGCACCTCTTCTGGCCATGTTCTGCCTATGGCCCCAGCCAGCGCAAAGATGGCTAGGGGCATAGCCAGGACGTGACAGTACCCCCCCCCAAGGCGCGGGCTCCCGACCGCAAGACACGGAGAACCAAGGGGGGAGCGGGCGGGCCGGCAGCAGACCGTCCGGGAAAGCCCAGCACCCGGAGCGGCCCAGGACGGGCCAGGGGGGACGGTGTGGCCGGGACGGGTAGATGGGGCGGCGCCGCCGGGACAGTAGGCGGCGCCGCATTTCTGTAAACTTTGCTTGAGGGAATTGCCAACATTCCATAGCTCTGTGACGTCAAACATGGGTGTTACCTGGAAAAATCCAGGCAAATCCGCTTTTTAAGAGAACTGTAAATTGCACTACATTAACAAGGATTCAAGGTGGCACATAGATCACATGAAATCAGAGGAATGTTATCACCTTATTGCAAACCGAGTATATTCAACTATTTCTTTTTTTGCTTAACATGGTTGTTTGACCACAAATAGTACAATGACTTTTGACATATAAATATATTGAATATGGATTATTACCTTTTGTCCACTCTGTAGGGCAAGAGCCTGCAAGATATATAAATCAGGAAGTAGATCTAGTGCCTTGGTTGCAAAATAAGTAAAAAACCTAGGCCCCAATTGTTTTTTCCCACTTTTCCAAAATAAAAACTACTTAGTTGTGTCCAGAACAGCACCCTATTCCCTAGATGGGTTACTACCTCTGACTGTGTCCATGGGACTGTGGTGCAGACTAGTGTGCCAGTGTCCAGAATGGCACCCTATTCCCTAGATGGGTTACTACCTCTGACTGTGTCCATGGGACTTTGGTGCAGACTAGTGCACTCTAAAGGGGTTAGGGTGTTCGTTTAGTGAACCCCCCCTGGATTGGCTGGCCAGAGGACAGTGATGTGGTATTCTATGAGATAGCTAGAGAGAAGGGTCTCTCTGTTTCTGTCAAGAACCATCCACCTGACGTGAGTTACATTAAAACCTGTTCATGCTGACCCATGTCTGTTTAGTGTCATATTTAATTGCAATTTCACTCACCTGTCTTCACATTGTTTGTGCAGTAGGCTGGTATGCTCACCTTTCAGTAGGCCTAGGTTATACTTTCAAGAACGGGGTGCTATTTTTTTAATATCTATCTTCCTCCTGGCTAGTGAGAATGAGGAAGGACACGAAGAGGGAAAGCATGAAGACGCCTCAGAACTGGTCTGCAGCCTAGTAAATGACATCACTTCCTGTCTCTCCCCTAGTTCTTTCCTGTGAAGCATTCATGCCATCTTTTTCCTAGTGAACACCTTTGACCTAATAAACTTGTCAGATATCCCCAAAACACAGACCTCAGCTCTAATTGGCTAAATGGAGATATAGATCAGTGTCTCTCCTCCCCCAGGCAGACACCCCAGACCTTGCAAATGGTTTGAAGGAACACATTTTGTTTTCATGACATTACAAGTTATGTCAATGTACTTCTGCATTTTACATTTAATGCAAGTAATCTGTCTGCTATAATTTAGCTATTTATGTCCTGCTGCGGCGCCAACACAGTTGTTATTTACTTCATGCAACTTTTTACATGTTAGCCCTAATATAGCCAAGACCACTTGGTCTGGTCAGTAATAGTAGGTTCTACACTGACGGCAATATCTCTTGTCTGGTAGAATCATATACTCTGTGTCTATTTAGCGGAGAAAGGCGTTCTCACATTTGTTTCTTCATTTCAACTTAGATATAATATTTCTCTTTCTCTCAGCCGGGTCGTGATGGCTACGGTTTGGGAGCTGGAGACTTTTCACCGTAGAAACAAGACCACAGGGCCCCCGACACGTTGTGTCTTCCCCCACGACAGACTGAGATCTATGATGCCTCATTTGCGAATTGGCTTTAATCGTCGCGACGTCCCTGAAGGTTTATCGCCAGCAAAGCCCTCACATAGTGGAAGTCAATTTTAGACTTATAGTTGAATATCAGTTTATTAAGAACAACGATCCTTATTGTGAAACACATTGAATGTGAACTTCCATTTTTGTGAAGGGATATGGACATAACCGTGTAATAATGTCAGTTTTACCCATGTGTTTTTGTTGCTGTTTTATTCCCTTTTTTCCTGCTTTGAACTTCTAATAATTCAAGCTTGCCCGTTTATATTAAAATTGAATATACAATTGGTCATGTGTACAATATACAGTGGGGCAAAAAAGTATTTAGTCAGCCACCAATTTTGCAAGTTCTCAAATTTAAAAAGATGAGAGGCCTGTAATTTTCATCATAGGCACACTTCAAATACGAAAGACAAAATAAGAAAGAAAATCCAGAAAATCACATTGTAGGACTTGTAATGATTTATTGGTAAATTAAGATGGAAAATAAATATTTGGTCAATAACAAAAGTTAATCTCAATACTTTGTTATATACCCTTTGTTGGCAATGACAGAGGTTAAATGTTTTCTGTAAGTCCTCACAAGGTTTTCACACATTGTTGCTGGTATTTTGGCCCATTCCTCCATGCAGATCTCCTCTAAAGCAGTGATGTTTTGGGGCTGTCGCTGGGCTACACAGACTTTCAACTCCCTCCAAAGATTTTCTATGGGGTTGAGATCTGGTGACTTGCTAGGCCACTCCAGGACCATGAAATGCTTCTAACGAAGCCACTCCTTTGTTGCCTGGGCAGTGTGTTTGGGATCATTGTCATGCTGAAAGACCCAGCCACGTTTCATCTTCAATGCCCTTGCTGATGGAAGGAGGTTTTCACTCAAAATATCACGATACTCGGCCCCATTCGTTCTTTCCTTTACACGGATCAGTCGTCCTGATCCCTTTGCCGAAAAACAGCCCCAAAGCATGATGTTTCCACCCCCATGCTTCATAGTAGGCATAGTGTTCTTTGGATGCAACTCAGCATCCAAACACGACGAGTTGAGTTTTTACCAAAAAGTTCTATTTTGGTTTCATCTGACCATATGACATTCAACCAATCCTGTCCTGGATCATCCAAATGCTCTCTAGCAAACCTCAGATGGGCCTGGACATGTACTGGCTTAAGCAGGGGGACACGTCTGGCACTTATTGCGGATAAATCTTTTCCACTTCTCAGGTTCGACGGGTTGAGTCCACTTTATTCTAATTTCTTAATTATAAACACTCTAAGAAACCAGTACATTCATTCTTATAGTTTATTACAAGCTTGTAGGTGATACACAGACAACATACACTAATGTACACGTTCCAAGGTATGACAAAGATACACAGTTGGTGGGGCCCCTTTATGATCTTCTAACATCTGGTTCTCATCATAATGCTCCAACTCCTACGACCATAGGACACCTTATCTAAAGAATTCTCATATTTGGGCCTGGGGCCAAATGGAGAAGAAGGATTTGCTGGCAACAGATCTGAAGGAGAGGAGACGAGCTATAGCCACTTTTAATCACATGTTTCCCCAAGTCCTAGACAGAGCAAAGTATCCAGCCTGCATATCATATACACAAATCCTACATATTTAACACATATTTAATAAACCTAATTTATGCAAATAGAATATATTTATGCATCTGTCATATATAATATATATGCATAATAATTAATCTTCCACAACCCTCTACCTACCACCCTGGTAAAATGCTTACCCTCCCTCTCCTCCCTAATAACCAACATTTACATTCCTCAGTCACCTCTGGCACTGTTCCTTCATCTCTAAAATCTGCTGCTATAACTCCTATACTTAAGAAACCTGGTGCAGATCCCAACATTTAGATTAAACTCTGTCCTATTTCTAACCTGCCTTTTCTATCAAAAATCTTGTTGCATCTCAGGTTCATGCAGACTTGTCTGACAATAACCTCTACGAAGAATTCCAATCTGGTTTCTGCCCCTGCCACAGCACTGAAACAGCAATGTTAAAAATCACTAATGATCTGCTCATGGCAGTTGACTCTGGACAATTAACCATTCTCATCCTCTTTGATCTGAGCTTGGCCTTTGACACCATCTCTTTTAACATTCTCCTTGACTGACTAGTAGCTATTGGTATAACTGACACTTCTTGGACTGGTTTAAATCCTATCTCTCTGGCTGCACTCAGTTCATCCAACTCAGAAATTTCAAATCACATCCATCACTTGTCATTACCGGTGTTCCCTTTGGCTCTGTCCTGGGGCCCCTTCTGTTTATCATCTGTCTGCTTCCTCTTGGACATATTTTTTGGAAATTCAATATCACATTAATAACGTCACCCAGTCTGCATACTTTCATTTACGTAACATCTATCGTCTCTGTCCGTCTCTCACACCCACAATTACAGACATTCTTTATCACACCATGGTTACGTCACATATCAATTACTGTTACTCTCTTCTCTTTGGTCTTCTTCTCAGACGTATACAAAAACCTCAACTGGTGCAGCTCGTATCATCACCAGAACATCTTCTATTAATCACATCACTCCAGTTCTTCAGCAGTTACATTGGATCCCAGTGATACACTGCATGGATTTCAAGATTCTGCTCCTCACCTTCAAGACCAATCACATCCTCACTCCTCTGTATCTCACTGACCTCCTTCATATCACCAACTCACCCGTACTCCTAGGTCTTCTTCTTTGATTCACCTCACTGTACCTCCTGCCCGTCTGACCACTATGGGGTTTAGAGCCTTCAGCCATTCTGCCCCCTGCCTCTGGAATTCTCTTCCACCAGACATCCGTAACTCGCTTTCCATTTTTCAAAACCCGGCTGGCATATGTAACATTTTTCAAAATCTTTTCACTCTGGCATATGTAACATGAACACTATTCATCTGCTTATAGCAATGTTCTGTTTGTTTCTATTTTTATTGTGATTTGTGTCTTGTAACGTGAGTGCTTAGAAAGGCGCCTAAAAATAAAATGCATTATTATTTTTATTATTATTTTATTAGATTGCAAATAGTGTCTGTGTATGAACAGTCAATGAGTTTGTTAGCTCTTATGTGGATGCACTGAGCAGGTTAGATCCTGAGCCATGGGGAGCAGAAAAGAACTGTCCCAATACCTGTGTTGTGGATAAATCTTTTCCACTTCTCAGGTTCGACGGGTTGAGTCCACTTTATTCTAATTTCTTAATTATACAAACTCTAGGAATCCAGTACATTAATTCTTATAGTTTATTACAAGCTTGTAGGTGATACACAGACAACATACACTCATGTGCACGTTCCAAGGTATGACAAAGATACACAGTTGGTGGGGCCCCT